>PVIC010052312.1:0-12215 GCA_004025085.1 Thryonomys swinderianus | reverse complement strand
ACCACATCTTCTTTATCCACTCTCCAGTTGATGGACATTTGGGTTGTTTCCAAGATTGAGCTATCACGAACTGAGCTGCTATGAACAAGGGTGTACATCTGTCTTTCCAATGTGAGTTTTTAAATTCTTTTGGGTATATTCCTAGCAGGGGTATAGCAGGGTCAAATGGGACCTGTAGTCCTAGTTTTCTGAGAAATCAAAGGGAGTATATTTTTGGTAGGCCTCAGAAGGCAATCAAGGAACACTCCTGGAGTTTCCTCCAGTTACTGAATCACCTAGATGGTTTTATACAAATTTACAGGTTTTCATCAACTGCTGCAATGCCACTCATAAGAGCCTTGCAGTATCGATCCAGTGCTGTTTTTTCCTCTTCCCAGTTAGCATATCATTCAAGTCACCTACTCAGGACCACCTGTTTAATTCCTTGTGATTTCCTTTTGACCCTCCCTGCAGAATGACAGAGCGGTGTGCAGCAGATTGGATGCATTCTTTTTCCTCCTCTGTAAATAAAACTTGGAAGAGCTGCTGGCAGTCATCCCACATTAGCCAGTGGGCCGGTACAACAGAATCTACTATGTGTAAGACAGCCTGAGGTTTCTCTGAGAAAGGGTGATTTTGGTGTTTCCAGTTGTACAAGTCTAAAGACAAAAAAAGGAACACAGACTAGGAAAGGCTAATTTGGGTCCCACCCCCACCATGGGGGAGGGGGTGTTGCTTACCTCAACAGAAGAATCGCAAACGTGCTTCTCCGGACTCTCAGGACTTCAGGTGGGAGATAGGGGTAAAGGGTAAAGGAGAGGGCAGGGAATCAGCAAGTGGGGAAGAAAGAGAGGGGTACCTCCAAGAGAGCCATGGAGGTCTGGGGGACTGCACAGTGGTAACTCTTTCCTTTTCAAGTTTGGAAGGACTGTTCTGGATGCCTTAGTCCTCTGATCATGCTGGGTAGAGATCTGGCTTCTTGTCTTTATCTCCTAGACTTGGTGGATAACTCTGGTATTCAACGACCCCAAATTAGGCCATTTCACCTCAAAAGTGGGCCACTCTAACTTGCATAAACTGTGCAAGTGGCTCTCTTTCTCTCTCTCTCTTTAAAAATATGCCATAATGTGCCAGGGATTTAGTTCCAGTGGTAACGAGCCTATCTTGGAAGCACAAGGGCCTGAGTTTGATCCCTGGTACCACAAAAAATAAATAAATACCCCCCACACACACACAAAACAAAAGAAAAACACCATAATGATCTAAAAATCTTTTAGAAGAAAAAGGAGATAACATGCATTGTAAGGAGGGCTGATCCTGTCCTTAAGAAGCCCCCATAATGTAAGGCAAGGAAACAGCAGCACAGGCTAAAGACCCCCAAAACAGGAAAGGCTGGTGATTAGGATGTACTCCTGGTCCCAAAAAACACTGGTTCAGCAATAGCCAAATGTCCTATCTGGGGCACTCCAGACTCCTCTAAGACAAGGGAAACCAAGGGAGTGACCTCAGAGCACAACTGTTACACAAGTAAGTGGTATGCAGACTTGCAAATGTGGCACTGAGGAGGGTGGGTGGTGGTGTTCGTGCTGGTTGGAAATCAGGCCCTGTTGAGCACCTCTTATCTCCTGCCAGGTGTTGGATTCCACACTTATTGAAAACAAAAGTTTCCAAAAATCTTTGTCTAGCAACAGTATCAAGAGGACACACAAGGGGTGGAGAGGATCTGGGAACTTGTCCTCCAATAACAAAAAGAGAGTGTTAAGGACAGGGAGAAAACTCTGAAATTTGTAAGAAGCAAGGGCCCAACTTAATTGAAGTACAGAATTTACAAGAAACATAGGTAACTTAGTAAGAGGCCCACAAACAAGGTCCTTGCCGTAAAAAACAAATCTAGACTTACTGTGTAAGGAAAAACCAAGACAGTGGCAGAGAAAATGAACCAAAAGGCCAATTACAGTAACATCACAGACTTTCACAATAAGTAGGACTAAACTTTCAACAGGAGAGAGACAATGATGAGACAAGACAGGAGTGACACCAAACATCTATGACCAAGACAAAATGGACAGCCTTTCTGATTATATCCTAGCTGAACAATGAAATCAATTGCATCCTAGATACAATTTTGCCAAGCTAGAAAAAAACTGAACCCAATCAATGAGGGCAGAAGAGGCTACCAGATATAAAGACAATCACACAATGTTCAGGCATGTCAGGGTTGATTCAGTCACCTCTACCAACTCTGACAGACACCTCAACACACAGGCTAGTCCTCAGTCACCCAGGGATTTTTTCCAATTGGTGTCCCACCCTTATCTTGAAAAAAAATCCGGAGGGTCCCTCATCAGGGTCTGCCTTCCAATCCCCAAAAATAAAAAACAAAAGCCCAAACAAACTTACTACAGAAACAATGACAAATCTTGAGGATATATCTTGGAACAGCGGCAGCAGCAATCCTTACTAGAATCTCCTGAGTAGACCTCCTAGCCAGGGGACCTGGAACTTCTAAGGGGGTGCCTCCCAAAGCTGAGATCATCGTCCCAAGGGGGCTCCAGCTAGCAGGCTGACTGATGAGGCAGATATCTTGCTGAGGCTCCAAAAAATGTTAGTTAACCCAGCAAGACAACTCATGCCATACAATGTCCTTTAATTAGCTGGTGAGAAAGAGTGGGCTAGCTAGCATCCCAAAGCCCCTTGATGCCAGATAATTTCCAACAGGTTTTTTTTTTTTTTTGATAGGGTCTTGCTTTTTGTAGTCAGGCTGGCCCTAAACTCACTATGTAGCCCAGACAAGCCTTAAACTCACAGCAATCCTCCTGCCTCTGCCTCTGCCTCCCAAATGATGGGATTACAGGTATGAGCCACCACACCCAGTATTGTGGTGTGTGGGACTAGGGGTCGAACTTGGGGATCGAACTTGGGACCTTGAGCTTGTGAGGCAAACCCTGGAACCACTGAGTTAAATCTCCACCCCTCTTGGGCCAGAGATTTAGCTCAGTGGTTCCTGCCTCACAAGGTCCTGGGTTCATCCGGTAACCACATAGAATGCTGGGTGTGGTGACTCACGCCCACCAGCAATCAACACCACATACCATAGTGCCAAGCGTGGTGGCTCACGTCTGTAATCCCAGCACTTGGGAGGCAGAGGCAGGATTGCTGAGTTCCAGGCTTGCCTGGGCTACATAATGAGCTGAGGGCCAGCCTGAACTACAAAGCGAGACCCTGTCTCAAAAACAAAACAAAACAACAAAAAACAACAACAAAAAATCTCTGCCCCTCCAGCACTTTTTAAAGGCAAAACTCACAAAGACAGTCAATCACAAAGGCAAAAAGAACATTCCATTGCAGTAAACTCAAAGTCTTTACAACTTTTAAGGTGGAGAGTGTCTTTTAACCCAGTAGAAAGTGGTTGCATTTGCAGGAGTCCTGCTCCTTACTATGAACTAACTAATCACAGTCTGCTTAAGATATATTCCTTTCCCAAGAGGAGGGGGAGTAGAGTGAGTTCACACAGCCAAGCAAGACAGAGGTACTTTTGTTTAGTGCTTTACTTCACTGGCGTGGGCTCCTGGACATACTGGCCACCCTTTACCAAAAACTTTAAATACAGTTTAGTAGGAACTTCATTCTGAAGCTCCACCTGAGGTTCACTCCCCATGTGATGTATGGGGAATATGTACTCTTCTCCATGTTAGGGTGCCTTCATGCTGCGTAGTCTTTGTTGCAGGACAATGTTGTGAGAATTGTAAAATCTTCTAAGGACTCTGTTGGCTGCCTTAAACCACCAAGGCCAAATGTTGTTACTAAGATCAAAAGCTCCTCCCTTTTTTTTTTTTTTGGTTTTCTGAGACAGGGATTTGCTGTGTAGTTCAGGCTGACTCTGAACTCACTATGTAGCCTAGGCCTTGAACTCACAACAATCTTTCTGCCTCTGCCTCCCCAGTGCTGAGATTACAGGGGAGAGGCACCAATCCTGTCCTGTTTGTTCTTTATTTTGTAAAACTGTTTTTATCCTCCAAAGCTCTGTTCCTCTTGTTCACTTTTATTTTGCTACTTTCAAGTCAACTTCTCTTTGTAGTTTGAGACAGGGTCTCGCTTTGTAGTTCAGGCTGGCCCTGAACTCCACTATATATAGCCCAGGCATGCCTCGAACTCAGCAATCCTCCAGTCTCTGCCTCCCGAGTGCTAGGATTACGGGTGTGAGCCACCATGCCCGGCTCTTTGTAGCTTTTTATAAAGCTTGCTCTGTCACACCTGCCTATTACCAGATTGCAGCCTTCCTGCTCCTTTCTCTTTATAAATCTTCCCACTAAACTGTCACTTCCTACACCTTCTATGAGTAATCTGCCTATTACCATGGTAACCAACTAACCACCCAGCACACTGGCAGATGTGCATGAGGAACATGTTATCTCAATCCAATTACTCTACCTCACTGTTTTCTGTAAAGATACCTAGGAAACTAAGGGATAAGGTCTGTATAAGGACTTGTTTCCTTGAGAGGCTGGCCTTTACTGGCTAGTAAAAAAAAGCTCTTGTTATTTTACTCAAGTTCTAAGTCTCTCCAGTTTCTAGTTGCAATGATAGTTATGACCTATGACTGTCCCTGAGATTATTTCTAACAGTCATTAACTTAGCAACACTTCTTCGTTCACAGTCTTTTCATCTCCCAGGTGTCAGCTTGCTAAATCCGCACAGGGCCTGGACCCTGGAGAACCACCAGCTTCTCTGTGTGCGCGGAGTTTCCAGACTTTCGCCTCAATATACGGGACTCTCTTCCTTTTAACCTCTTCCGCCTGTTTCTCAAGTAACACGTGCCAGACCACAGGTACTCACATTGTTTGACAGCACTGGAGCGGTCAGTGGGTGCTCTGTCTTCGGTCCTGCCTCAAAAGAGCACGTGCTGACCCTTGGCCCACACTAAAGTTCTCAGTCGACACATGGCCCGTCCATGACTTCACAGGCCACAAGTAGGAAAACAAAGGGTATATCAAACCTGGGAGGTTTTGTTTTATTCCATATCTCAACCATATCTTATCCTCCATTCGTTTCGATCTTATCAGTCCTGCTGCCTGCTTGCTTTTCCAGGGCCAGTCTCCCAACCCACCACCAACTTCCGGTTCATCGCCCGACTTCCGCCAATTGTTCGGCCTTCCGGTGTGGCGCTAGACTTCCGTCTTCCGGTCTGGTCTGGTAAGGCGCCCTACTCCCGCCTTCTGGGCGGGCACAAGAGTCCTGCATCCGGCCGACCTGAGGCTGCCCTGAGCACATCCGGTGAATCATGGCAGCCGCGGGCCTCGCGTCTGTGGAGCTGGGTTTTGCAGAGGAGGCACCAGCGTGGCGGCTGCGCAGCGAGCAGTTCCCCAGCAAGGTGGGCGGGCGTCCGGCGTGGCTGAGCGCGGCCGGACTGCCGGGGCCTAGGGCCTTGGCGTGCCCACGTTGCGGTCGGCCCCTCGCCTTCCTGCTGCAGGTGTACGCGCCGCTGCCCAGCCGCGCCGACGCTTTCCACCGCAGCCTTTTTCTCTTCTGCTGCCGTGAGCCGCCGTGCTGTGCGGGCCTTAGAGGTGCGGGGCGTCTGGGCGGGTGGCCGAAAGGGGAGGGGCTGGGACTGGGCAAAGGGGCCCCGACGCGGCTGCTCATGCCAGGGTGCCTGGATGCTTCTGGGCTGCTGGCCACGCTGCTTCCTAACCCCAGCCTTTTGATCAGTGGGTACTTAAGTTTGGATGCTTCTGTTTAAAAAGAAGTTCCGGTTAACGATAAACCCTACGGCCAACTTGATTACTGGAATCAACTCCCAAAGCACACTTAATTGCTTGTACCAGACAAAAATGATTGCATTTTAAAAGCCTTTTATTTTCTCAATTTTGTTTCTTTGTCGGTGGAAAATAAGCAGTATCTTCTCTTTTTAAACGAATACCCTTTCACTTTACAGGATGTGGCCTAGAGGCCCAGATGTTTGAATTGCTATTTTAGCTCCTTGAAATGTTTATACTTTTCTCTTTCCTAGTTTTTAGGAATCAGCTACCCAGGAAAAATGAGTTTTACTCATTTGAACCACCTTCTGAGAACCCTTCCCTAGAAGCAGAAGAATCTGTGTGTCTCCAGCTGAAGTCTGGCACTCACCTCTGCAGGGTCTGTGGCTGTTTAGCCCCTAAAACATGTTCTAGATGCCACCAGGCACATTACTGCAGTAAGGAACATCAGACACTAGATTGGAGATTGGTACATAAGCAGACCTGCACTCAAGGTAAGAAGTTCTAAATCTCAGCTCAGTTTCAGAACTTCTGTCAATCCACATAGTTTATTTCCAGGTTAACTCCAACGTTAAAATTAGAAAAGGTAGAGTTACTGAACTTAACAAAAATTTTATAATTGGTAACATGAACCTTTATAAAAGAGCAGCTTTGAACTCTTAAGTCATTTGTATGACCAGCTTTGCCTTCATACAGGTATTTTTACCACATAAGCTCATAATATACAGGAAACAGTCTAGGCAAAGTCATGAGGTTGTATAATAGAAGTTACCCCCAACCTAAAATACCAGAACTACACATATTAACAGGAAAACTTATTATATGGATTATGTAGCAGTGACCCTTAAAATACTAATGTTACTCATGTTTGTGGTGCTGTTAGTAATGTAAAAGCAGCACATACAGTCGTGTATAACATGTAATACTTTCTAATAGATAACTGTTACCAGTTTATATGTTTACTGTACTTCTGATTTTAGAGCATATTCCAGTATGTTAGGAAAACTTACTCCAAAATGTGTTGACATCAGCCTTATGTATCTAGTGTTTGCTTTATGTCCTATTGCCTCATGAGGCTGTGTTCGTTGATTGACCTTTATCATCTAGGGTTTTAAAAATTCATTCTGATGTTCCATCAAGGACATCCCTCGAAACAGCTCTTAAGCAATGCATGCTATATTATAGAAATAGGAAATATATACACCATTTTCATGATAGTAACTTTTTATTGTTTTAGATCAGTTGGACCACACAGTTCCAGACCACAACTTCCTTTTTCCAGAATTTGAAATTGTAATAGAAACAGAAGATGAGATTATGCCTGCAGTTGTAGAAAAGGAAGATGACTCTGAGATTATAGAAAGCATGGGTAAGGAATCCCTTTCAGAATGTCTGTAAATGAACAAATAAAATGTTAGAAAAGTGGTACTTTTAGTGGATTTGGGGGTGCTGGGGTCTCCTTCAAGATGTAATTTCTAGGTTCTTTTTGTTCTGACTGAACAAAGAATTAAAACAACCATAAATGGTGGCAAAGTTTCACTTTTATTAAAGGTAGGTGGAAAAGTCCAGAGGGCTAAAATGAAAAGAGAACATTAGGTTTATAATAAACATGTTGGTGGTGCTGCTGTTATTTTGAAATAGTTATACCTTGGGGAATAAAGCATATGAATCATTATGTTACTGTATTGGGCCTGGGAAAAAGTTGACATAGATATGTAAGATAAAATAAAAACCCTGTTGGTCCGAGATTCTATTGAAAGTGTCATTATGAATTTATCTGTTCATATACTACAAAGGCTTAGAAATAATTATCAGGTCAGGAGCACTGGGTTTTTCTAGTGTGTAAATTTCTTTCTACAAGATCCAGTGTCTCTCAAAAAGTGGTTGATTGCAGAAAATGCTCAGATAATGTTGGAATGTGGTAGTAAAAGATGAAGGAAGCTATCAAAGCTGAAGGTTATGTCAGGAGCCACATAAGATGGACAATGTGAACTGATGTTTAGCCATAAGAATAGAAACTGCAGTAGATTAAACATTAAATATGTTTAATGGGCTCAAAATTACAGCTTTACAGCTCTTCTGATTTTGAAAATTGGTGCAGTTTTTCCAGGTCACGTAACTTAAGATACCAATCATAGTAATGTGAATGTGACTTACTTCAGAGTAATTGAATTGGGGGACTTGAGATTTTAGTTGGAGCTGATTGTGATTTGTAGTGATTCACTATCCTGTTTCTATTTTTGTATGTTTAACATTTTCCAAAATAAAATGAAGGGAAAAAATGATTTCCTGCAGGTAGCTGTGTCCTAAGTCAGACTTAGAGCTCCTGGGTAAGAGGTGGCAGAACACAGCAGATAGTAAGACTTAAGCATTGAAATGTCCTGCAGGTCACACTGAGACTTTGCTCCTACACTTGATGGAGCATCAGTCTGAAGGCGTTTCCTGTTCCTCCATGGATAGTGGCTGTGCCAGTGAATACTGTTAATTAATGTTTCCCAAGCTCTTTAGAGTGGTGGAATTTTAATTCAGCGTATCTGATTCAGGACATCTGAGTTATATTGTGGTACACTGTACAGACTGGCAAGCACCAGCCTCTTGGGAGCAGCAGTGGCTCAGGCTGCCTGGAATTCAGGAGTGAATGTGAAGTAGGAAATGGACTTTAGATAACTGAGTGAACTGTCAAGTGGGAAAAGACATGTATGAGACATACATATTTCAAGAAGGCTTGAAACGAAGAGTCCAGGCAGATTGAAGAGAGTAGTGATAACAAGAGTTCAGACGTGTTGGATGTCCTGTGATGTCCTGGGCATAGTCCTGAGACAGACTTGGGCCCACTTTTAATCTGAAGCTTGAATAAGTAGAGGGAGCACCTGGAAATAAGTGTGAATAGGAACACTAGCTAGTAAAAACTGAGCTCTCTTCACTTGTGGAGATTCCTTCTTGTAATTTGGTGCTTTTTCAGGTGAAGCACCTGAAGAAGAACTGGATGTCATGGCCAAGCATGAATCTAGAGAAGATAACATATTTCAAAAGTTTAAAACTCAGATAGCACATGAACCAGAGCAGGTAAAATGGAATTTATACCTCTTCACTGTTGGGTTTGTTTTTCTTTTTCAGTAGTATTTTGTAAGTATAATTCCTGAGAAGAAACTCTATAAGAAAGCCAGTATGTTCCTTAGGAACCTATAAATTAGATTTTTAAAATTTTGTTGTAGCTATTCTTCAAACAGATGGGCCAGTATAAGGGTATTGGTAAGATTATACTGTTTATCATGCAAGAATCATTTTATAAAGGAAGCATTGGGGTGGAAGCTGAATGACATCTTTCCTAAGATACGTGTTTAGGCATCACTGATCATATTTATAAATATATTTATCCACATATGGATGAGTTTTATGTATATATGTATGTATATATGGCTCACTGTTTTCCAGTAGATACCTTGGGTATAAACACATTTTTCTTATTAACTTACCTCACCAAAGATACAAATAATGAAGATAATTCAGCTGCACTCCTAAAACCAAAATCAAATAAGTATTCAAGTTTTAAAGGAAGAACTAATCCATGTCTCAAACATTAAGAAGGCAATCTTAACAAAAAAAAGAAAAACCATTTATTACAGAAAGCTAATTACAATGAAGTAAAATTAATGCAAACACTATTTTACTAGGTATTTGTCCTTTTTAAAATATGTAAGTTTCATGTACACGAAAGTACCAACTTACTGTCTTGTCCATAGAATCTGGTAATGGATATATTCTTGGTTCCTTCACAAAAATTATTATAGGAAATAACTGCTTAGAGGAAATGGAGAACACTTTTGCAGTGTGTACTATAAAATGTATCTCAGACCAATGCTCCATTAAGTGTAGGAGGAGACACAATTTCTGCTACCACTGGAACTCTTAGGTGACATACTGATATTTGAACATGGTCTTCACTGATTTTAGATTCTCAGGTATGGCAGAGGTACTGAGCCCATCTGGATTTCTGGTGAAAATATTCCTCAAGAGAAGGATATTCCAGATTGTTCTTGTGGTGCCAAGAGAACATTTGAATTTCAGGTATGGGTTGTTTTAGTGATAATCACCCTGCTTTATGCTTTGGGATATTATAAAATGATACTAATGTAATGTGCATATGGGTCAGTCTGGTAGCATGTAAGGTGCTGTATAATTCTGAGAGCTTGTGCTGCTCCCACCTCTGATGGGTGTTCTCACTGTCCCTCTCCTCAGGTCATGCCACAGCTGCTGAACCACCTGAAAGCAGACAGACTGGGCAAGAGTGTAGACTGGGGCGTCCTGGCCATCTTCACTTGTGCAGAGAACTGTGCTTTGGGCAGTGGCTACACAGAAGAATTTGTGTGGAAGCAAGATGTAACAGATACAGCTTAAAGCTTAAACATTACTGATGGTGCAGTTCCACCCTTAGAAGTTTATCCTAAGGGGCCGGAGGGTTAGCTCAGTGGTTCCGGTGCCTGCCTCGCAAGCGCAAGGTCCTGAGTTCGATCCCCGGTAACCACATACAATGCTGGGCGTGGAGACATGCCCACCAACAATCAACACCGCATACCACAGTGCCGGACGTGGTGGCTCACGCCTGTCATCCCAGCACTCGGGAGGCAGAGACAGGAGGATTGCTGAGTTCGCGGCGGCTTGCCTGGGCTACATAGTGAGCTCAGGGCCAGCCTGAACCACAAAGCGAGACCCTGTCTCAAAAAGCAAAAAAAAAAAAAAGAAGTTTATCCTAAGGAAGTAACTTAGGGTAGTTACTTAGTAAGTTACCAGACACCCATTCAGAAACATGTTGCTTGAGGCATTGTTTTATAATGTCTAAATAGCTGAAACAAAAATGTTTAATGGTGGGGAAATTTAGCAAATTTTGTTACAACCAAATGGAAAAGAATAAATGATCTGGGCCAGGGATTTAGCTCTGGCTCTGGCTTCTGCCTCACATGCACAAGGCTCCGAGTTCAGTCCCCCAGCACCACATACCACTATGCCAGCAATTGGTGCCACACACCACAGTGCTGGTCATGGGAGCTCACACCTGTAATCCCAGCACTGGGGAGGCAGAGGCATGAGGATTGCTGTGAGTTCAAGGGTAGCCTGTGATACATAGTGAGCTCAGGGCTCCTGAACTACAAAGACAGACTCTGTCTCAACAAAAAACAAAAGAAAAGAATAAGTGATCGAAATAGCATTATAGATGGTATTCGTAGTGTGGTAGTTATAAAAATATGTCATACATGTATATGTACTTAGAAATAAAACTAGAAGCATACACTCAACTAACTGGTTACCTAAAGATGTTGAGATCCAGGAAGTGTTTTGATAAATAATACCAATAAACTACACAGCTGCACAAAGCTGATGCACAGAAGTGATAGTACCAGAGTTGAAGGATCAGGGTATGCTAAGTTTACGATAGAAACTCCTGAATTTGACGAGGCTCCACTCCAGAGCTGGTGTGGTCATCCATGAGCTCAGCCCCAGCGCAGGCAAAAGGGAAGCCAGTCTTCCCTCTTTTCTCACTGCTGTATATCCCACCACCCTTGAGATGATGGCGAGAAAGAAGCAGCAGGACCTTTTCCTTGGAACAGGTGGTCCAAAGCACCAGACAGAAAATGTCACAGGCACTGACTTGGGAACTGTTGAAAAGAGCCACTGCATTGAAAATTAACCTTAGGAGCATTCTTTTAAAATACATTAAGACACTCCACTCCCTCTAGCAGTATTAAGACATTTTTGAAAATACCACAGAACAATCAACACAGTGCCCACATAGCCTACCCACTGAAGCACACACTATGTTGTCCTCAAGCTCTGTGTGGCTTAGATCAGCTTGGCTTGGCCACCACTCAGCCACAGCAGCTGTCCTCACCCTGCATTTATTCAGGTACTACACGCTGGCATAAGTTTCCTTTGATAGTTTCTGAGATCCTTAAGTATTTTGGCAGCGACAGTAATGGCACTGTTTTACTCAAAGCTGTGTGCATGATGCAGGTAAAGTAGATGAACCGTGAGTGGTTGCTCATCCCGTGTCCTTAAGAATTCCGGGCCAGGAGAGCAAAGGACATGCTGAGCTACATGAATCTGTCACCGGGAAAATCCAGGCCATGTAAACCCTTACAAGCCTGGTGGCCTGTAAATGAGGAAGGATGTGACCTGACTTGAGGTGGAAATAGATGTGGTTTCTCAATGGAAGACTAAACTGTCCAGAGTAGTTTCTGCGGGTGCAGCTAGATGGGAGCAGACTCTGTCTGCCTCTGTGTTCAGACACTGGTTTTTTATATCTCTGTGGGAAGATTTTTTAAAAAATCACAGCTATCAAGATAGAGAAAGATAAAATGACTGTTATTAGGTGATTATAATTTTCAGCACTCAAAAATTCTGCAGTACTAAAAGATCAGACTGATACTACAGCAAAAACAATTTTAAACTACTGCTTTAAATTCCATTATTAAAACAATAGAAGCT
>PVIC010052311.1:0-12209 GCA_004025085.1 Thryonomys swinderianus | reverse complement strand
TTTTTTTTTTTGAGATAGGGTCTCGCTTTGTAGTTTGGGCTGGCTGTGCTCTCACTATGTAGCCCAGGCAAGCTTTAACTCAGCAATCCTCCTGTCTCTGCCTCCCAAGTGCTGGGATTACAGGTTTGAGCCACCACGCCTGGCGAGAAATAAAGTTTTTACCAGGTATTTAGCAGACAAAGGGCTACAGTCTAGTATATATGACGAACTAAGAGTCAGAGCCCCCAAATGTAAAGTCCCAATCCAAAAATGAGCATCTAAAGTGAAAACACACTTCTCAGATATAAAAGTTGAAATACTAAATAAATATATGAAAAAATGTTCAACATCACTGGTTACTCATGAAATGCAAATTAAAACAACACTGAGATTCCATTTCACTCTGGAAGAATGGCTGTTGTCAAGAAATCAAGAGCTGGGGATTTAGCCTAGTGGTGCTGCACCTACCTGACAAGAGCAAGGATTAAGTTCAATCATTGGTACCACAAAAAAAATTAACCAATAAAAAGTGCTGTAGAGGCTGTGGGGAAAAAGAGACCCTTCTCCACCATTGGTGGGAGCATAGACTGGTACAACCACTGTGGAAATCAGTATGGAGATTTCTCAAAAACCTAAAACTAGGCTGGAGATTTGGCTTAGAGATTCCACCACCTGCATAGCAGGTGCAAGGTCCTTAGTTCGATCCCCAGTAACCACATACAACAATACTAGGTGTGGTGACGCATGCTCACCAGCAGTCAGTACCATATACTAGAATTTTGGGCGTGGTGGCTCACGCCAGTAATCCCAGCACTTGGGTGGCATAGGCAAGATGACTGCTGAGTTCGCAGCTTGCCTGGGCTACATAGTGAGCTCAGGGCCAGCCTGAACTACAAAGCGAGACCCTGTCTCAAAAAAAAAAAAAATACTAAAACTAGAGGCTCCATTTTACCTAGCTTTTTCTCTTCTAGCTATCTTACCCAAAGGATTAAAAGCATTATACCTCAATGATATATGCATATTCATATTTATAGCAGCAGAGCTTGTAACAGCTCAGTCTTGGAAACAGCTCAAAACCCCATCAACTGACAAATAGATAAAGAAGGTGTGGGTGTTTTTTTATGCAATGGAGTACTATTTTGCCATAAAGAAGGATGGGTTTCAGACATTTCTAGCTAAATAGATGGACCTTGAGACCATACTCTCAAGTGAAATAATTGGACACATAAGTTTAAATGCTGAATTATTTCTCTGATATGAGAAACTCAAAGTGGAAGTAAAAACTAAACTATAATAGATATTGGGAAATAGAGAGAAAGTGTTCAAATGGGAGATTGCTATAGCTTGGGTCTGGATGTCCCCCCCAAAGCCTCATTTGGTCAGAGGTAGCTGAATCTGGAATGTGTGATGCGGGGGTTGAGAGGGTGTGATTGTTAAACCACTACATGTGAGTAGTTTAGTACCACCCTAATCCTGGTGGCCGGGATGGGATAAAGAGACACAATGACGCAGTGAACTCTGTCTCCCTTGCTGCTACTGCTACCATGTGGGCGCCATGGGCGGCCTCTTGTTTTAGCTTTACTACCTTTACCACCTTGCGCCTTGTCAGTTCTCCTCTTCAGCGCTTGTTCGGCATCCCAGCCCTGGAGCCAGCTGATTATAAACTGCAAACTCTACGAATAAACCCCTCCCCCTCTAACTTTGGGCGTCAGGTATTTTTGTCTGAGCAATGACAGAAAGGTAACTAACACAGAAGGAGAGCGAGGCGGGAGGGAGAAAAGAAGGAAGGGACAAGAAAAAAAGGGGAAAACAGAAGGAAAATGGAAACAATGCTTTTGTACATAGGGAGAAGAGGGAAGAATGGGAAAAAGAGACAGGATGTATCATGTACAGGTGCAAATTTCCTATGATGACTGCTATCATTATGTATGCCTAAAACGTACCGAGTAAACGTTGTACTGTTTTTGTAAAATCCCAGCCAGTGAAATTTTGAAGGTTTTCAGGGGAGAGTTTGAAGAAAGTTTTGTTTTGGTTCTGTGGTTTTGAGAACAGAACCCAGGGCCTCGTGTATGCTAAGCACCTGCTATGCTGGTTTCCAAGGAATAAGACTCTACCACATCATCTTCTTTTTAATAGACACTTCCCCTCATAATAAAAACTGCCAATGAGGACCACAAGTCATCTATCTCCCACCCAAGACCCTTGCTGGAAAACCAAAGGTAGATGTTTTTGCAAAGGTCTCTAAAGTCATCGAAGCACTATATGATCTCTGATGGGTTTGCCTCAACATTTGAAGTTCTCTTCTGACCATCTCTAGACTTCTAGTCTCCTTGCTTTTGTGATAAGGGTTATCTAGCTCACAGACCTGAGGCTTCTAGTTCAGGTTCAACAGTGGAGTCTGGTCCTTGACTTGGGATGACCGCTGGAGGGTGGTCAGCCCCACCTCTCCTGTTCTTACATGCCACCAAAGGAGCCCTGTTCATTCTCCCCACAGAATCACAGGGCCGTAACTATGAGGTTAGGATGAGAAAGACATCAATATCAAGTGATCTATATGGGCTTCCTCTGCCATTTTTAGTAGGCTTTTCAGCCATGTTGTAAGGGAAAACAATGACCAAATTATGATTAAAGTCATCCTGAAAGGATGAAATCTTGAACTCTGGGCTTTGCAACAGTGAAAGAGAGTCCAATTATTTTCATAAATGAAGACCTTTCTCTGGAATGGTCAATATAAGATAATGATGTAGGGCTGGAGATTTAGCTCAATGGTTCTGGTGCCTGCCTAGCAAGTGCAAGGTCCCTGGTTCAATCCCTGGTAACTACATACAACAATAGGGTGTGGTGGCTCATGCGCACTGGCAAACAATACCACATACCACAAAAAAATGCTGAATTTGGTGGCTCAAGCCTGTAATCCCAGCACTCAGGAGGCAGAGGCAGGAGGATTGCTGAGTTTGAGGCTTGCCTGGGACACATAGTGAGCTGAGAGGACCAGCCTGAACTACAAAGCGAGACCCTGTCTCAAAAAAAAAAAAAAAAGATAATGATTGTATTTGTCTACTTCTGCTTCCATGTCCACAGGGTAAGTAACATAAACAACATTTATTTTCTCACAGTTCTGGAAACTGAAGGCCCAAGACCAAGGTTCCAGGATTGCATTTTGCTTCTGTGTCTTCTCATTTTCTGTTTTTCAAATTTATTCTCTGTGTTGATGGTTGTATGTTACTTATGGTAGATAGCTTTATTACTAGTATCCAGACCTCTTTAGAAAGTTACTACTTTTCAGAGATGTCTTCTAGGTGTAGCTGGCTTTTGGTTTTTGAATCTACCCCCCAAATTCTGCTTCTTTAATTTATTAGTGATGAGATGTTTCTGCCCATTTTTCTTTACACCCAGTTCTTTAGTACTGGACTGATATTTTTTATGATCCCCAGTAAATATCTGTATTGACATATAAGGAAGAAAAATGGATTACAACAACAATGTCACCTTGCCTAAAGTAGTACATCAGCATAACAGTAGTATCAGGCACAGTCTAGAAAATGACAAATTGTGCTAACTGTTAATGTGTCACATTTAATCATAGGTACAGCTGGGTGTAGTGGTCCATGCCCTAATCCCAGTACTCAGGAGGCTGATGCAGGAGGACTGCTAAGAGTTTAGCCTGGACTACATAGGGGATTCAAAGCCAGCCTGAGTTACATAGAGAGATCCTGGCTCAAAAACAAGGGTCAGAGATTCAGCTCAGTGGTTCCAGCACTTGCCTAGCAAGTGCAAGGATCCTGGTTCTATCCCTGGTAACCACATTGAACAATATTGGGCCTGGTGACTCATGCCCACCAGCAATCGGTACCACATACCACAGTGCTGGGCGTGGTGGCTCACATTTGTAATCCCAGCACCTGGGAGGCAGAGGCAGGAGAATTGCTGTGAGTTCAAGGCTTCCCTGGGTTACATAGTGAGCTCAGGGCCAGCCTGAACTACAAAGTGAGACCCTGTCTCAAAAAAAAAAAAAAAAAGCACAAGATGTATGCTTATATAACAAAATCCAAAACAAATCAATAAATATCTCATCTGTAGAGTAATTTTACCATTGGGGAGAAAATTTAAAAGAGATAACAGGAAAACACAGAGAAATAAAAGAAGAGAAAGAGACTAGAAGCAATACCGAAGAGAAAAGGATGATTATCCAAACTCTGGGAAATTGCTGGAGAAGCTAGGAGGGAAAGAAAGAAGGAAGAACCAAAAACAAGGATGAAACAAGACAAAAAACCTGAAACAATGTTCACACTCATGAAAAAACAAAAGCAATTTAAAAAGAGATCGAAAAACAAAGGTAAAAAGAGATTTCTCTGTGATTCCAAGCCTGTGGTTATCTTCTAGGGCCTCCAGTTTGTGGTAGCGTCCGATTTACAGTGTGTCTCCCCTGTCACTGGTAGACGAAGGAGGCAGACAGAGCCCAGAGCTGGGCTGGATGATCCCAGCGAGGTTTCAGTAGGACGAGGAGAGGCTTCCACTTCTGTGCTTTCAACTCCACAGATGTCCAGGCTGATCCTGGCTTCTGGTTACGGGGTTGGGGCCTAAGTCTTTCCTCCTACAACACTCTGGGTATCTCTTGCCAGCTTGACCTCAACTCCCGAGCCTTGATGCATCCCACAGTTACGCTTCATCCAATCACTGAGAGGGCTGACATAAAGCCAACCCATAGCTGCTCTGAGCCCAGGCTTTAGTTGATCCCTCCCTAAAATGACATTGGTCAACTAGCCCTCCCAAGAGACAACTGTCAGAGCTCACGGCATCCACTGCTCTGTTCCACTGGTGCGTTTCTCCCTGGAGCCTCTGGAGTTTACCTGGCCTCGCTGTGTCTCTGCAGATTCGAGCCTCTTCTCACACCTCAAGTCGGCAGTCAGGGAGAAAGTGCAGTTTGTCACTTCTTACTGCTTGAGGTCCATCTCTTCGCTTTCCCTGTGGGCTTCAATTCTCCCTTCAGATCCCCCCTAGGGATCTACTTCTCTCCTCTTATTCCTGAAGATATATTCCGGTGTCTGGATAATGAATCATGAAGATGCTAATTTGTTGCTGTTTGCTGCTCCACCATCTTCCCAGAAGTCTTAAACACAGGAGCTTTCAGGAGACACAGTTCATACGTAACAATGCTTATTTGCCAGCTTTGGCCTGTGCAGGCCACCATGGAACACTGGAAAGCAGTGTGCTCGGTTACATGCTTATTACCATTGTAGCCCAGAGCCAGGTCAGTGCCACGACAAAATCTAAGCCTCTAAACCAGCATTAGTTTGAATGCCTTGGCTACCTTTTGCCTAGGCTCCTGTCTAAAGGGCATACCAGTGGGCCACTGTGGAGCTGCCATTAGAGGAAAGAAAGGAATACTGTGCAGCTATGATAAAGACACAGCCCCAGGTTTTCAAAATAAGTTTACTGGGAGACAATTCCTCAGGACTTGTCTCTGCATAACTGTGAACACTGATTTCTTGTGTTCTAGATTCATTCCTTCTAAAATGTTTGTCTGGAAAACTGCCTTGGCCATATATGGTGGCTCACCCCTATTATCCCAGCACTCAGGAGGCAGAGGCAGGAGAATTTCTGTGAGTTCAAGGCTAGCATAGGCTACATAGTGAGTTCAAGGCAAGTCTGAACTACATAGTGATCTTTTCTCTGGTATGAGAACCTGTAGATGTGTGAGTTCTAGAATGTATGATAGATTTTGTAAAATAGGAAATATTCAAAGGGAATGTGGTGGGATAATGTAGTGAGGGGAAAGAATAAATATGATTTGGAAATTAAAAGAAATAGCATGTATATAAGGGTTGGGGGGTTGGAGGTAGGTAGGGATATGGGTAAAAATGAGAATTAACTTTTGTCATATACTGGTACAAATTCCCCAATGTTGAGTGTGATTGTGAACTGTATATAAAATGTACCAATAAATAATTCAATTTAAAAAAAACAGTAAACAGCTTTAGGCTGGGGATTTAGCACCCACCATCTGCCTTGTAAGCACAAGGTCCCCAGTTCGATCCCTGATACCACATATCACAATGCCAGACATGGTGACTCATGCCACCAGCAATCAGTACCTACACACCACGATGCCAGGCATGGTGGCTCACACCTATAATCCCAGCACTCAGGAGGCAGAGGCAGGAGGATTGCCTGGGCTACATAGTGAGCTCAGAGCTCACCTGAACTGCAAAGCAAGACCCTGTCTCAGAAAAAAAAAATAAACAGCCTTGAAGTAGAGCCTCTATCCAAAGCAAAGAGCAGGTTTATTAACTATCCAGCATAATAATGTTTTCTCTATGGCAAAGATCAATTTCACTGCACCTGACTAGGGAAGTGGGCTCCTTAAACTTGAGGACCCTTCCCTTACATAACCTACCACATACTTACATTCCATTTGTGCCTCCATCACATTGCCTGTGTGACCTTGGCTAACAGAATTTAAACAAAAAATGCTAAAATTATGGCTATTTCATTGCCAGGAGTAATAAAGTCTTTCGTCTATAACTCAGGCATCTCGTATCTTCTGCATCCATAGAACTATGGCTTCATCACTTGTTAGGCTGGAGCAGAATGAAATCTCAGGCCTTCACTCTTTTTGATAATTACCCCCATCTCTTTTGTTTTACCCATGAAGCAGCCAAGGAAGATATTACTTTCTGACGACAACCAGATTCAGTGACCAGTCTCAAGAAAGCACAGGGTGTAGAAAAAGGTGAAACAGTAGAGTAGGAAATTTTTTTCAGTTGATTTTCGAGAAGGCACTTTCAGTACTCAACCACACAGGAAGTCAGTGAATAGTAGGAAGAATTGAGAGAATTGAAGCTTCATCAAATACCTTGATTATCAGGGCACAATTAAGTGCTTTCTGGCAGAAAAAAATCTCCTATTGTCAGAATGTAAATGGTCCAGAAAACCAAACAAATGACATAGATCAGTTTCACAGGCCACAATGGTCTTGCAGGGGTTGGCTGATCAGACTGAACAACATTGTAATCTGAAAGAGTGTCAACAGTGTGAAAGACCATCAACAGCCTAGAGAGGGCCGCATGATCCAGCACAGTTACTCAGCCAGGAGGGGTGGAGGCACATGTCTCACGCCACATAGTCTCCTGCTTTGTGAGAAGAGAATGGACAGCTGGAGGATGAGAGTCTCAGAGTAGCTTTGGAAAGGTCTCGCGAGGTTAAGGAAAGGACCTAGAGCCAAAATGCTGTACCACAGTTGTCCAAGGAACCAGCTTGAGGGTCCCCGTGTGCCCCGCCACTAGGCGTGAGCAGCCACATGAGCACTTGCCCTTTGCATGAACCTAGGGACATGTATCAGAGTTCAACTAATGTGCTCTGCCATGCCCTCTGCAAAATAGGAAATACAAGAGCTGTCGCTCCAAGGCTGTCTCAACCAGGCCATGAGCAACAAAAAAGATTCTGTAATAAATTTTATGAACAGGAACAAAGGAAATGAGATTCTGTTACAGTAAAAATGCTAATGCCTACACAGGTCATTTTTGCATATATAAAAAGGAAAGAATTATTACCATGCATGGTAACAGTTTGTAATGGGTAAGTTTGTTTTCAGACCAGGCAATTTAACCTGTGCCTCCACACTAAATTACATCCCTGGATGTAACTCAGAGAAAAGGACCTGCTTGCTTGTTTGTTTGCTTGTTTGTTCATTTGTTTGTTTGTTCTGAAACAGAATCATACCATGTCATTAAGTTGCCCAGGCTGGACTCAAACTTTTCATTCTACTGCCTCAGTCTCCTAGAGCACTAGGATTACAGAACAAATATTTATATTTTTAAGCATCTTTGAGAAACTAAAACTGATCTTGTTTTGTTTTGTTTTGTTTGCCTGAGACAGGATCTCTCTTAGTAGTTCAGGCTGGCCGTGAGCTCACTATGTAGCCCAGGCAAACCTTGAACTCGTAATCCTCCTGCCTCTGCCTCCCGGGTGCTGGGATTACAGGCATGAGCCACCACACCCGGCATTTAAAATTGATCTTTAAAGTTTGGAGAACATAATGTAACAGTTGTTTAGAACGTTTCGATGTGTTAGATCATATTGTTCTTTTCTCCCTGACCAGAAATAGACTGGAAGTATTTTTCTGGTCCCTCTCTGTCCATGAGACTCAGACAAGCAGGAGGAAATATGATAAAATAGCTCCTCGCACTCTCACAGCCCAGCTGGAGAAGGCCTTCCTTTGTCTTAGGCCAGGATCTGGTAAGAGGGAGAAAAGAGAAGCAAAAAGTAGCAGGCCTAAAAAGTCCATCATTAATACCTGCCACCTACCTCCCTGTGTGCCACTTATTTCAAAAGATTTATTGAGACATGACTCACATATCTTAAAATTCACCCTTTCAAAGTATACAGTGTAATGCTGGACGTGGTGGCTCACGCCTGTAATCCCAGCACTAGGGAGGCAGAGACAGGAGGATTGCTGAGTTCACCGCGGCTTGCCTGGGCACCATGGTGAGTTCAGGGCCAGCCTGAACTACAAAGCGAGACCCTGTCTCAAAAAGCAAAAAAAAAAAAAAAAGTATACAGTGTAGTTCTAGTGTTATTCACAGAGTTGTGCAGCCACAACTGTGATCTGAGTTTAGGATATTCTCATTAAACCAGAAAGAAACACATGAACAGTCATTCCTCCAACACCTCATCACACAAACGCACACACACATCAGCCCTATTTTCTGACTCTATAATTTTTCTACTCCAGGCATTCCACCTAAAGAGAATTTGTACCATGTGACCTTCTGTGCCTGGCTTTGTTTGTTAATATATTTTTCAAGGTTTATTCATGCTATATCCCTGATCAGTACTTCATTCCTTTGTGTTGCTCAATAATGTTCCACTGTACCAGTGGACCTACTACTTTTACTTATTTATTCAGCACTTGATGGACATTTGTATTATTTCTACTTTTTAGTTTCTATGGATTACTCTGTTAAGAACATTCCTGGAAAATCTCTGTGAGGACATATATTTTCAGTTTTTTTAGGCTTATTTGTAAAAGTGTAGTTGTTAGCTCATTTGCTAATTTACCATCTAACATTTTGAGGAACTGCCAGAGTGTTTTATCTACCAGGTTCACCAATTCATTTCCCACCAGTAAAGTACAAGGTCTTCACCTTCTCCATATCCTGGTCCAAATCTGTTATTATCTTTTGTCTTTTTAATTTATATATAAAATTGTACATTAGGGGCTGGGAATTTAGCCCAAGTGGTACTGCACCAGCCTAGGATACACAAGGACCCAACTTCGATTTCCCATATCACAAAAAAAAAAAGGAAAAAATTGTACATTTTTCCGGAGTACTATGTGATGGTATAATACATGTATACATTTGTGCAATGTTCAAGTATCTCCTCAAATATTTATCTTTTCTTTGAGGTGAAAACATTCAAAATTCCTTATTTTACCTTTTGCTGGAATATGTAGTACACTATTATAATTATTATCTTTATTCATTCTACTATTGAATAGAGCATCAAAACTTATTTGTCTTATAAAACTATAGTTAAATACCCCCCTCCTTGCCCATACTCTCAGACCTTTGGCCAAATCAAGTGTATCATCTGCTCCTACCAGTGGTATTTTTGACTACTGTCAACATAATATATCTGATCATGTTTCGATTTGTAGTTCTGTAGTGGCTAATGGAGTTGAGTATCTTTTCATGTGCTTATTGGCTACTTGTATGCCTTCTTTGTGTCTATTAAAATCTTTTGAGCTGTGAATGGTGGTAATCCCACATGTAATCCCACACGTGTAATCCCACACATGTAATCCCAGCATTCAGGAGTCTGAGGCCAGAGACTCACCACAAGTTCAAGGCCAGCCTGGGTTACATAGTGAGTTTGAGGCCAGTCTGAACTACATAGCAAGACCCTGTCTCAAAAAAACAAAAAACAAAACAGAAATAAAATCTTTTGACCACTGTTAACTGAGGTGTCATTTAAGGTATGACTTTTAAGCGTTCATATTTTTTGTTTGTTTTTGTTTGGGGTTTTTTTTGTTTTGTTTTGCTTTTTTTTGAGACAGGGTCTTGCTTTGTAGTTCAGGCTGGCCCTGAGCTCACTACGTAGCCCAGACAAACCTCGAACTCAGCAATCCTCCTGGTTCTGCCTCCCTAGTGCTGGGATTACAGGCGTGAGCCACCACGCCCCGCACTGTGGTATGTGGTATTGATTGCTGGTGAGCGTGAGTCACCACACCCAGCATTGTATGTGGTTACTAGGGATCGAACTCAGGACCTTGCAATTGCGAGGCAGGCACTGGAACCACTGAGCTAAATCTCCGGCCCAAGAGTTCCTATTTTTTAAGAGTACTTTACATTCTATATATCAGTTTCTAAAAAGTTATGACATGTGATTTATTATATTCTCCTACTGTCTGATTTGTCTTCCCAATTATTTGCAGTACTGAAGGTTTAAATATTCATATAGCCCTTGTTATGGTTTAAATATGAAGTGTCTCCCACAGATTCATGTATTAAGAGCTTGATCCACAGTGCAGCAGCATTCAAAGAAGGGACCTACAGGTGGGGATCATAAGGATGCTGACGTTACCAAAGGGTTGATGCATTGATGAGCTCTTAGGGTGGGCTATGAGGAAGCAGGGCCGGGCTGGAGGAGGTAGATTACAGGAGGTGTCCCTTGAACGATATATCTGGACCCCAGCCAATTCCTCTCTGGCTCTTCCCTCCTACTTCTCCACAAGGTGAGTGGCTTGTCTTCCCCATACTCCCCTTCTATGATGTTTCTCCCTGGTAGTCAGCTGTCTGTGGACTGAAACCCTCAACCCAAATAAAGTTTCTTCTTTTAAGTTGTGCACGTTTGATATTTTGTCCCCAAAATGGAAAAGTGTCTGATGCAGTCCTATTTCTCTACTTTTTAAAATCTGTTGTTTATATTTTGGAGTCATAATGAAGCAATGCTTATTCATGTTTTCTTTGCTCTTAAACTGAGGGCTGTAATCTATTTTGAGTAGGCTTTGTGTATGATACAAGGAGAAAGCTCAGTTTCGTTCTTCTGCTTATGACCATCCACTTCTGCTATTTGTGGAAAAGACTCTTCTTTGCCAAACGGACTGCATGTCATCTTTAAACAAAAATTATTCTGTACCGGTCCATTGCACCCGGAGCGGCGCGGACTCGGCTACCCCCGGCTCCATTCCATTCCGGAGGCGGGACCTGAGGCCTGCC
Organism: Thryonomys swinderianus; assembly: GCA_004025085.1. Classification (NCBI taxonomy): domain Eukaryota; kingdom Metazoa; phylum Chordata; class Mammalia; order Rodentia; family Thryonomyidae; genus Thryonomys; species Thryonomys swinderianus. The sequence goes on along the minus strand of PVIC010052311.1, from coordinate 1,008 downwards.
CACCAGCCCGCTCCACCCAGGAGCTGTGCAGTGAAGAGTCAGGCACGGACTCCAGGCGCCATGGAGGATTGAGGCATGCCGGCCGGCCACAACCCCACCCCAGAACTGAGTTGTGAGGACCCAGGTCCCAGAGGAGCTGGAGCCATTTCCTGCATCCCTCCACACTGGAGCCACACTGAGACACCAGGTAAGATTAAAAAAAAAAAAAAAACCAGGAATCTAGCTTCTATTTTGCCATCTACTCCTAGATCCCTCTATTCACCTCTTGTCCCCACACCCTCTCCTATCTTCCTGTCAGAAGCAATACCCAGAAGTAAAAGACTCTTAGGCTGCCCTATTTCTTCTCCTGTACTATTATAAAAAGGTGTGCAAAGTCTCCAATGGTCTTACAGCATACAGTTGATACTGTTTTATATATGCCCTTTTATCCTCTATTACCTGCTGGCATATATGAGGTTCTAGAGTATAGGTGATCTTCATAAATCTGCTAACCCTATTTCCCCCTACCTCCCTGATTCCCCAGTGACCTCTTATCCCCAAAGGATTCAGGGGGTACATTTATGATCTACATGTTATATACACATTGCTGATTAATTCTAAATTTTGGCATAGGGACATAGAGGTAACTCATAAGCTCAAAGTCTTCAGAATAGAATTTAACAAAACTTTTTGTTTTATTTACTGTGTTTAATACTGATATTGGCATTGATTGTATTATGGTAACAAACATGATGTGATTGTTCTGCTCAAATACCTCCCATGATGTGTCAGAACTGAGAACTCTCAAGGGTCATTACAGATTCAAGGAGGAAACCCCAGGAAGGTGCCACATCCTAAGGGACCCAGATAATAGAAAGAGACCCGCAACAAACATTGCCCTGTCATCAGGCAAAGAATAGCATTAGTAACAACGAAGGAGTAGAAATAAGAAAATACACAAAAAAACAGACACAAAGATTACCACCACAGGGAAATTCAGAGAAAAGGGAAATAGCAGCCAACAAGCAG
>PVIC010052310.1:0-12208 GCA_004025085.1 Thryonomys swinderianus | reverse complement strand
GTTTGTTTGTTTTTTGAGACAGGGTCTCGCTTTGTAGTTCAGGCTGGCCCTGAGCTCAATATGTAGCCCAGGCAAGCTTTGAACTCAGCAATCCTCCTGCCTCTGCCTCCCGAGTGCTGGGATGACAGGCATGAGCCACCACGCCCGGCAGCCTGAACTACAAAGTGAGACCCTGTCTCAAAAAAAAAAAAAAATAGAAAGAAGGGGAAGAAAAAATGTGATGGTAATAAAAAAAGGGAAACAAAGCTTGTGTATATTGGGTGGGTGTATATGGTGCAGGGAGGGTGGAGGAATGGGAAAAATGAGAATTAAATTGTTTCATATGCTGGTACAAGTTCTCAATATTGTGTGATCATGTGTGTATATAATGTACCAATAAAGATTCATACTGAAAAAGAAAAGGAATATATATATCTTGGATACACATGTTCAAAGCCAGTCTAAGGAATATGGCGAAACTCTCATCTCAAAACAAAAAAGGAATATATGTATATTGGACATCTTCCTATTTCAATAAATATTGAACTGTTCATTATTTTTAACAGTTGTACTGTTAACACATTCAATGGTTCATTTATCTAATCTTCAGTGATAAAGATGTAGATCTTTCCAATTACCTACAAACATGAGGTAGTAAACATTGCACATTTTCATTTATAAACTTGTGCAAGTATTTCTGTAAACTGAACTCCTTAAAATCAAGTCAAAATGAAGGCCAGGGATTTAGCTCAGTGATTCTGGCATCTGCCTGGCAAGCACAAGATCCCAAGTTTGACCCCTGGTACCACATATCACAATGCCAGGTGTGGTGGCTCACTCAGGAAGCAGAGGCAGAATTGCTGAGAGTTCAAGGCTAACCTGGGCTACATAATGAGTTCAGGGCCAGCCTAAACTATAAAGTGAGACCCTGTCTCAAAAAAATAAAAATAAAATAAAGTATATTCAATGAATATAATCATTCTGTATTGCAAACATGTACTAATAAAACAAAAATAGACAAAAATATATTAAAAATTAATACTTTTAGCCGGGCGTGGTGGCTCACGCCTGTAATCCCAGCACTCGGGAGGCAAAGACAGGAGGATTGCTGAGCTCAAGGCTTGCCTGGGCTACACAGTGAGCTCAGGGCCAGCCTGAATTACAAAGCGAGACCCTGTCTAAAAAAAAAAATTAATACTTTTAAATACTACTTATTTCTACCAATGATACTGTCCCAATGACTTGCTGAAATTCTAGAACTTAAAAAAGCTCTTTCTTAGGACTGCCAATTAGATTCCAGTCCCACTACAGTGACTTTCTGATCTAAACAATGATATCTGATAATATCTGGGTGTATAGCCCATCCCCCACCTATATCCCAACCTCTAAGTGCTGATTCTGTGCCCCAACTTAGTGCCATAATGACAGTCCTAGTATTTGTTTCTTCTTTTAACCTCACCTGCCATTAGCCATCAACAGGGCCAGCGGGCTCTCACTCCCCTCAAGGTCCACATCCGGCGAGTCATCATCTGAGTCATTCAAGCAAGAACCAGTCATGTTGAACTGCAGAAGGAAGATGCTCAGTTGCCACCAGTCTGAAACTCCCAGGTGTATAAAGAAGGCCCGTTCCCTTTGGTTTCGCTGTTGGGTTCACTGTCAAAACTCTCTGAACCAAGGTCTTCTGCTGTACCTCCCACATTCAATCCCAAGCCCCAGAAAGTACAGGAGCAGGAGGTTGAGAATACAGTATATGGCTGGTTCAGGGAAACCTATCAATCCTATAAAACATGTCCCCTTAAAAAAGGACAGGGCCATCTTTAGATCCTTGCAGAGAGATCATAGCTACTGGGGCAAAATAAAGCCCCAGTGGGGAGGGATTTTCTCAAAGACCTGTTCAAAACTCCAACCTGACACTTAAGACAATGTTCTAGAATTTCATTCCCATCCCAGCATTTCAAAATTTAGCTCAAGTGTCATGATTTTTGGAAAAGAAATCCTGACCATCTCCCCTACCACAGAAAATCATCCCCTTCTCTTATCTCAGGACCTAAACATACCCCTAATTGTGGCATCTATTACACTTCATTGTACTCATTTGTTTTTATACCTATCTTTCTTACTAGTCTGTCAGCCTCGTGAGAGTAATATCCATAGCACCTATCACAGTGCCAAGCATAGAAAAGGTCTCAATAAATGCCTAGTAAATGAGTGGGACTGGTAGCCAAACACCAGGGGCCCTAAGGGAGGTCAGAGGACAACAAGATCGCGTGTCCTTTTGAAATTTTGCTCTTCCAAGGGACCCAAAAGTGTTGGGCTGAACCCATGGGCCAGCACCCACCTTTGCTTTCTGGGAACAGCCTGTCTTCAGTGCCTGATGATTGTATGGGTCCATGAGATTATAGCTCAACTGGCCAGCAGCCCCCAAGGCTGAACTCTCCTTGCCCTTTCGCTCTGCTTTCTTGAAGAGTTCCTTGGACTTCAGGCCTTTCTTCTTTGAACCACTTTTGGAGGGCAGTGACAGCCTGGACATGGATACTGAAGTGGAACTGGCTGGCCTGGGTAAGGGAATGGAGCCAGCTGGGAAGATCCTCTGTAGCCCAAAGATATTGCTCGTCTTCCCAACGTTCTGTTGGAAGATGTCCTACAAGAGCATTAGTACATGAGGGGGTTAGAGCCTCCTTAAGGGTTCTGTCTATGCTAACAGCAGAGGTCTGTTCCCAGCATTGGTGGTAATGCCATGGAAGTGGCTTCCAGATGCTCCACATATGCACACCCTGTACAACAAGTCATCAAGAATTTTGGGTGGCATTTCTTTACCCAGCCATTGACAAGTACGAAGAAGACGAGCAAAGGAAAAGCCCAGCATTGTCAAAACTGGAGAAAAAGACTCCAAAAGTAGTGGACACAAAACAAAAAAAATCAAGTGCAAAACTGTGTGGTTCAAAGTCTAAACAGGACTTGAGAGAAGAAAAGTCTAAATTATAATTTTACTGCAATGTAGTTCTGTGAATCAGGAAAAGTTATCTGACCACTCTGGAGCTCTGTTTACTCAGTTGTAAAACTAAAGGACCAGGGGCCAGAGGGATAGCTCAGTGGTTCCAGCACCTGCCTCACAAGCGCAAGGTCCTGAGCTCGGATCTCCGGAAACCACATACAATGCTGGGCGTGGTGACTCACGCCCACCAGCAATCAATACTACATACCACAGTGCCGGGCGTGGTGGCTCACGCCTGTAATCCCAGCACTCAGGAGGCAGAGACAGGAGGATTGCTGAGTTTGAAGCTTGCCTGGGCTACACAGTGAGCTCAGGGCCAGCCTGAACTACAAAGCGAGACCCTATCTCCAAAAGAAGAAGAAGAAGAAAAAAAAAAAACTAAAGGACCAGGCTGGAAAGGTGACTTTCAAAGATATTCGGTGGTTCTTTTGAGCTTCCTAGGAGAAGTCCTAGGGACTAGAAGCAGATGGAAAACATAGGAAAGGAACAAGCAGAGCCCTAGGCCTCCCACCTTCATCCTATTCAGACAGTTGTGCTTTGATTTGTATATACTGGGTTTTCATGTAAGATCTCATTGAAAAGCAGGATTCCATTCCTTTAAAACATTTGAAAGATGATGGGCCATATGTAATTTATCTCTAGGTTCACTTTAAACCAGCCTAAAACTCTGTTTAAGATTGGTTTAAATAGGACGAGCTGGAGTAAAGTTAGGACTTTAACTAAATCCTGAAGAATTTTAATAGTTTCAGTAGAAGAAAATGAAGTAGGAGGTAAGACGCTGTTAAGGTGTAGGCAGTGAAATATGCTGCAAGCAATGAGCCAAGACACTCAACTTCTAGTACTTCATGTGACTACCCTTTAGTGTAGATGTATACCCTGAAACTAAATGGAATTTCATAGCTCCTAAGCTAAAAGCAGTTTAAACATCCTTAAGTCTAATTGTCCTCTGGTGCCTCTGCTACTTCACCAGCCCACACTGAGTTCTTCTTTTGTCTGTTAATAACAATGGCCTACATTTATTGAGTACTTAACTCTGCCAGGCACTGTGCAAGGGGCTCTACATATATTAGCTCCTAACCCTACCAAAGCTCTGAAAGGTTGGTAAAACTGGTTCCCACTTTACAGATGAGGAAACTGGTGTTCTGAAAAGCTTTCAAGTGACCAAACAGGAACCACAACCAGGAATCTCTGAGTCTCTTACCACTATACCTTACTGCCTCGTGGTACATGCCACCTGTTGAAACATGGGTTTGTAATCATCTTCAACCTGAGAGAACTGTCATTTTGTAGAATGCAGAGACTGAGTGAAAATATTAATAATAACAACAACTACAACTACCATCACCACCCACAATCCACCGTGAACACCTCCTATGTGCCAAAAAATATGCTTAATGCTCGACCCATACTACCTTTCTAATCCTTTTAACAATCCTTGAGTCAATACAATTATCCTCAGTTCAGATACGAGGAAACTGAAGCTCAGAGAGGTTAACTCTGCTCACTACTAGACTCTACTAGACTCTGAGTTCGTTGTGGGTAGGCACTGTATTATTTATGTATCCTAAGAGTTTAGCCCATATGTGACAGAGGGTTGAAGCATACAATTTGAATGAATGACTTACTAAATGAACAGAGCCCTTAGTAGAGACTTCTCAACCCTTCCCCTGGGCTCTGTGCCAATTACAAAGGCATCACTGGAGTACTGAGCCCTTCACAATACTTTCCCTCCCTCCATGCTTCTTACTTCAACCAGGCGGATCTCCCTAGCCAGATCTTTAATGAGTTGTACAGTGCGTACTGTCTCCGGGATCTCATCTTCATGGTCCGGCAGAGCCTGTCAAACAAGATGCACAAGAAATAAATTCACATATACATGAACAACTGATTTTCAGCAAACACTGCCAAGCCATTTAGTGAAAAAGGTAGTCTATTCAGTAACTGCCACTGGATCAATTGGATGTTCATATGCAAAAAATAAAAGAACCTTGATCCATTCTGTACACCCCCTCATAAAACCAGGGGGAAAAAAGTTGATAAAATAAACTCAACAAAATAAAAACTTCAAAAAACCTCTCCTGCTTTAAGATAAGCCACAGACTGAGAAAAAGTATCTTCTAAATATACATCTGGTAAAGGACATATAAAGAAGTAGGAGGAATTTACCTTTGGGGTTGGGCTACAACCCTCATGAAATCAATGAGGACAAACCAGCCACTCTTGAAGATAGAAAGTGGTGGCTGAGCAGCTACAGACTACAGCTCAGTCAACAGTAACCCAGAGCTGTGTCGCTTTTAATTTGCTTGCAATCTTTCTGGTGTTTGGAAGGCTTTTCTTTAAGATTTCTTCTACCATCTTTCACTTCATTTTTACTGTGAAAATTTTCACTTTTACTTCTACTGTGTAAATTTCACAGCATTTTGCTCTTTTATTGCATTTTGATTCTTCTTCCCTTTAACTCTTTCAATCTATCAGAATTAATTTTGGTGGTTGGTTGGCAAGTCAAGGACACCTGCTGGATAACCTTAATCTCTCCCCACCATACAATAGGCTCTGAAAAGGTGAGGAAACAAATGCCTCTTATGCAAGTCATCTACACCTCACAAAAGACTTTATCCATAAGTGTGGGGTCCTTGGAACTGTGTCCTCTTCTCTGCTCCTTCCAGCCATGCTCCCTGGGGCCATTCCTCGGCCCCTGGGTCTCATAGGGCATGAGAAGTTAGGATCCACGCACCCACTTCCATTTTAGTGTTTCTGGAGCACAGTGACTCTGATGTTCACTCATGAGAGAGGTCAGAGACATACTAAAAGCAGCCATACTCAAACAGTGTGCAGAAACAGAATCCCAGGTTAAGGCCTAGGTATAGATGACTCAAGAGAGCAAGGGAAGTACCAAAAGATGGCACAGAAAAATATATGGGGGGATATGAGGGAAAAGTTGGCAACAGGAAACGGTTACCAAATAATAACCACACTGAGCTCTTCTCTTGGATCAGTTTCTTCTTATGGATCAACTATACAGGTTAAGCCTGCAGGGAATGAGAGTTCCCTTAGGTCACTGGATGCAAGAGAAGGAATCTGTAGAATATCTGAAACTTGAAGATATATTGGTATTTTAGGAGACAGACAGCTTTCTTTTTCTATTTTATACCTGTTTAGTATTCAGTTGGGTAGACAGACATTGGTACATTTCTCAAAAGCCAAATTTGGCAGTACATACAAAGAACCTTGTGTTTTTTTAATGAACTTCTGCTGGGAATAATCTTGTTTGGGAGAAATAATTGGAAGGTCGAAACTGATCAGGCCTTCCTGTTGCAGAGGGACTTTGGACTCACCTTCAGCTGTGGTAACAACAAGGACTCTGGTAGTCCCTCATGCTGTGATGCTTCAGGTGTTAACTATGCCATTGCCAGTGTCTGTCCTACCCTGTGGAATCTTCATCTGCAAAATGTTTCTAGGACTACTGTGGGGATCTACCCTGTCCTTTGAGTCTTTGTTACATTGTTACTCTAAAGGTGCTGAATAAAAGGTGTGGCAGGCTGGGGCCTGGGGTCTTTGCTACCCTAAGTAGAATGGATCAGGCCCAAGCTCAGCTTCTCCAAGCCTCATTTCTGCCTAATTATCAATTATTTCTTTGTGTGCCACTGACTCACAGAAGACATCAACTCACAGGAGACTAGAACCTAATGCAAAGGTTCTAGTTATATTCCCTTTCCATTTCCCACAAACTTTAACATAGTAATTTCACTTATAGGAATCTATCCTAAAGGAACAACCAAGAGATGAGAACAAATTGATGCCTACAAACATTTACTGTATAATTCTCTGCAACTACATCTTCACAAATAAACACATAAAAAGGAAGCAAAAAAAAAGTAAGTGGATAGGTAAAGATGGTATACCCAAGCAAAAGAGTATTCTTTAACTACTAAATGCTTACGGGGAACTCTGGTGACAAGAAAAAATTAAGATAAGCCAACATATTCAGATACAAAATTGAACCTACAGTGCAACTGCAATTATACTGTATAAATGCACATAAAAAATACCAGAAGGAAATATACCCAAATATTAATGATAGTTTCTTCTCAGAATTAAAATTAAAGGGCCAGGGATTTAGCTCAGTGGTTCTGGCATCTGTCTGGCAAGTGCAAGGTCCTCAGTTCGATATCCAGTAACCACGTACCATAATGCCAGGCATGGTGGTTCACACCTGTAATCCCAGCACTCAGGAGGCAAAGGCAGGAGGATTGCTGAGTTTGAGGCTGGCCTGGGCTACAGAGTGAGCTCAGGGCCAGCCTGAACTACAAAAGCGAGACCCTGTCTCAAAAAAAAAAAAAGAATTAAAATTAAAGATCGTCTTTCTTTAGTCTTTTATTTTTTTGTTTGTTTGTTTTTGTTTTCTTGAGACAGGGTCTCACTGTATAGTACAGGCTGTCCTCGAACTCACAGAAATCCTTCTGCCTCAGCCTCCCGAGTGCTGGCAATACAAGTGTGCTCCATTATATTTGGCCCTTTTCTATATTTTTTTAATTCTCTAGAGTAAATATGTATTACTTTTTTTTTTTTGAGACAGGATCTTGCTTTGTAGTTCAGGCTGGCCCTGAGCTCACTATGTAACCCAGGCAAGCCTCGAACTCAGCAATCCTCCTGTCTCTGCCTCCAGAGTGCTGGGATGACAGGCGGGAGCCACCACGCCCGGCTAATATGTATTACTTTTTATAATCAAAATAAAAGGTTTAGAGAGACTCAAGCTGGTTGAGTAGTAAGCAAGAACAAAATTCAGCCTCTCTGAGATCTGCAATTCAAACACCAGAAAAGACAATGTGGGGAAAAAATAAAGAGAAGTAAATCATTGAGAATCATGAAGAAATTGACAAGAAAATTCAAAGCTACACAGAAGTTTGAGAGATGGATTGTAATGCAGAGAAACAATCTAGATTCTCCACTCTTGAAACAGCAGGCAACAGCCAGAGAAGGATCCCAGAGCAGGCACTCACCATATTGCTAGAGAGTTCTTGGTGGGGAATCATTCCAGGGAGGTGTTGATTATATAAACCTGAGGCTCAAAACAGCTGGGATGTTTTCATTACATCATTCCCAGTGTTAGTCTCCCAATGTGACTGCATGAAATATAGGCTCAGGGATAGCTGCAGACTAGGGGTGGGTTGGAAAAAGACCCCCTGAGGGCTTTCAAACTTGGGCTGAGAAGGACACAAGCATCCTCTCCCAAGGTGAGAGGCCATGCCCAGGGTTGAGCTGTGCTCGGTCTGAAAGCGTCAAAATTGACTTGAGCCTTTGCCCTATTGCTTACGCCCATCAAAGATCTGGGTCTAATTGCTTTACTTATCTACTGGTATGAGCAGGGATGTGCCTTGACTTGGCCATTGTCACAACAGTGGACTAAACGGGGCCCTTTGAAATGTGTGGGGATCTCGCAGACCCACAGGTATAAGGCTAGGCAAAGAAAACCATAAACTGCTAGACTACAAAACTACAGATCCAGAAAGAAAAACACTCATTCAACAGTATAGAGATGGCCAGGCATAGTGGCGCATGCCTATGATCCCAAAATTGTGGAAGCTGAGGCAGGATTGCCATGAGTTTTGAGGCCAGCCTGACCTACATACTGAATTCAATCCCAGCCTGAGTGGCACAGTGAAATCTTATCTCAAAAAAAGTAAAATAAAATAAAAATAAATTTAAAAAATAAAAAGTACAGTATCTGTGTTTAGACTCTTTCCTCCTGTCTTCTCTGGTTTACTGGGGACTGGGGAATTTTTTATTTTGCTCTTCACCTTTCTTTCTTCCTTTCTTTTTTTCTCTTTCTTTCTGCTTACTTTTTTACGTCATTTCTCTTCTTTTTCCTTGTCTTTAGTATTTTTTTCTTAGCTTTCCTCCCCCTTTTTTTTTTTTTTGAGATAGGGTCTTGCTTTGTAGTTCAGGCTGGTCCTGAGCTCACTATGTAGCCCAGGCAAGCCTCGAACTCAGCAATCTGCCTGTCTCTGCCTCCCGAGTGCTGGGATTACAGGCGTGAGCCACCACGCCTGGCTTTCCTCCCTTCTTTTAAACTGTTATTTCTCACTTGGTCTTTTTCTGTTACCTTTATCTAATTTTATGATTCTACTTTTTTTTTTTTTTGAGACAGGGTCTCACTTTGTAGTTCAGGCTGGTCCTAACCTCACTATGTAGCCCAGGCAAGCCTTGAACTCAGCAATCCCCCTGCCTCTGCCTCCTGAGTCTGGGATTACAGGCATGAGCCACTATGCCCAGCACTATGGGATGTGGTACTGATTGCTGCTGGGCATGAGCCACCACATCCAGCATTGTGGTATGTGGTGACCAGGGATCAAACTCAGGACCTTGAGCTTGCTAGGCAGGCACCAGAACCACTGAGCTAAATCTCCGGCCCCTATGCTTCTACTTCTTAATAGACTCCCTTGTCTTACTTCTTTCCTCCTTTTCATCTCTTAATGTTTAATATTTCAAATTTTTCCTCTTACATTCTCCCATTCCCAACCCCTGTATCTTTAATACTTTAATACCATTAACCTTTATTGATCTTTAGATGGATAGTTAACACTATATTCTTACTGTTGAATTACTTTTTATCATTAGCAGAGATACAGTTACTCCATTTAGTACATATTTGCTGTCTGTCAATATCTGGGTTGTCTTAGTATTTATACTATAACTGCGGATTTCTTTTCTATGGCCAAGGGTGGTACACTATAGGTTCTTATGGTATGTCAATATTCACACTGTCTTGGATGCTACTATTTTTAGTGATTTGCTAGATACTTCCAGAGTTGGAAAACTGTTGCTATTCATGAGTTTTTTCTCTATGCCAACACCTAGATTACCTTTAGGACCATTACCAATACTGTGGTCCACTCCCAGAGAACAGGGTGTTGGGTCAATTGCACTATATCTTCCCCGCTCAAATTAACACAGGTGGTCAGATCTTGGGACAGAAGCAAAAGCCTCTAGACTAAGCCACGCCTAGAGTGTATCACTGAAAAGCAGACTAACTAAAGAGGTCTCCATACTTAGCAATAAAGTCTTTCCACTATAAGTGCTGTAAACCTAAGGATAAAGGAAAAAAAATTGAAAACAACAGAAATGACAAGACAGAAATCCAACTGCCACCCAAAACATCACACTCACAAAAAGCCAATTTTGAGGGCATTGAGGGGGAGTAAAATGAATCACACACCCAAATTTTTTGAAAAGGATAAGAGAAGAAATTAAAAAGCACATTAATGAGATATTCAGTGGGATTACAGAAGATATAACTAAGCCGATAATGGAACTATTAAACAAAACAATCAGGGAGCTTACAGAAGACACTAGTATAATACTAGCTAAATAGGAAAAAAAAAAGATACAGAACATGAACAACCAGTTTACCAAAGAGTCCATGAAAAGCGTCCCACAAATCCAGGAGACTAAAATCTCTATTGAGAGTATGGGCAGTATTTGGTACTGACAATGCAATACCAAAATTGGAAGATAGGGATGTTTTCAAAGACAATTATTCAGAGATATCTTAAAATGAGAACAAAAACAGTGGATCCAACAATGCTAGATGATACAAAGAATATTAAGATTGGCCATTGTGTTTAATCTTGTTTGGTGAATACCCCCACACTGTAGGGTGTACTTGTTTTCCTACTTTTACTTGGACCACACTTACCCTGCAAAGTCTGTTTCTTATCAAAAGACAGCAAAAAGGGTTAAAAAAATCTGTTTACAGAAATCATAGTAGAACACTTTCCAAATATAGGGAAAGATTAAACACAGGTAAGTGAGGCATATAGGACTTCAGACATGATCAAAAGATAACCTCTCCATGTCACATTACAGTCAAAGTAGAAGTCCAACAAAGAACAGAATCTAAAACCTGTTAGAGAAAAGCAATGAATCATAAAAGTAAATCCATCAGAATTATAGCTGACTTCATACAAACCTTTCAAACCGGAAGGATTGAAGTGAAGTGTTTCAAACCCTAATGGAAAACAACTTCTATATGTCCTGCAAAACTATCTTTCAAAACTGATGAAGAGGAACCAGGGATTTAGCTCAGTGGTTCTGGCGCCTGCCTAGCAAGCACAAGATCCAGAGTTCTATCCCCGGTAACCACATACAACAATACAGGGAGTAGGGGGGACTTACACCCACCAGCAATCAGTACCACACACCACAATTCCGGGCATAGTGGCTCATGCCTGTAATCTCAGCACTCGGGAGGCAGAAGCAAGAGGATGCTGAGTTCAAGTTTTGCCTGGGCTACAAAGTGAGCTCAAGGCCAGCCTGAACTACAAAGCAAGATCATGTCTCAAAAAAAAAAAAAAACACACACACAACTAATGAAGAAATAAGGTCTTTCCATGACAAAGAGCACCTCAAGAAATTCATGACCAACAGTTCAAAAAATTTTCAAGGTTATTCTAAAAAAAAGACAATGAAACAACAATGCCAAAGTATCTAATAACATGAATATACCAGGCAAGGTGAGCAGTCAACCAGAAAGGACAGAAAAACAGAATATCAATAACAGGAAAAATAAAGCAATGATAAAGATAAATCAGTATCTTTCAGTACAAACTTTCAATGTGAATGGTCTCAATTCCCCAATCACAAGACACAGATTGATAAAATGGATCAAGAAACAGAACCCTAAAATACACAGTACACGAGAAAAACAAAGTTTTTAAATATAATATAAAGAATCTTAGTCTAGTCTTCCACTCTTCACCCAGGGCCTCACAAGCCTCTCTCATCTTTTCTATCTACCAAAGCCAGTGCCTATGGACAGAACTCCTGAGGAGACAAGTAAGTAAGAATAATTACTTCTTAGGCATGATGGTGTATGCCTGTAATCCCAGCATTTGGTGAGGCTGAGGGAGGAGGACTGGCGAGAGTTCAAGATTAGCCTGGGCTACATAGTGAAACACTGCCTCAAAAAATACATAACATAACGTAACATAACATGACATAACATAGCATAGCATAGCATAGCATAGCATAGCATAACATAACATAACATAACATAACATAACATAACATAACATAACATAACATAACATAACATAAAAAACAAAAACAGGAATGCCTGAGGATTTAGCTCAGTGGTTCTGGTGCCTGCCTCGAAAGTGTAAGGTCCTGAGTTTGATCCCTGGTACTGCAAAAAAAAAAGGAAGGAGGGAGGGAGGGAGTGATGGGGGGAGGGAG
>PVIC010052309.1:0-12203 GCA_004025085.1 Thryonomys swinderianus | reverse complement strand
TTGTCTCCACTCTTGTTCAATATAGTGCTGGAAACATTAGCCATAGCAATCAGGCAGGACAAAGACATAACAGGAATAAAGATAGGTAAGGAAGAAGTTAAACTGTCATTATTTGCTGATTATATAATACTCTATCTAGAGGATCCTAAAAATTCAACCAAAAGACTACTAGACTTAATTACCAGATTTGGTAGTGTTGCTGGATACAAGGTTAATGCTCAAAAATCAACACAAGGGCCGGAGGGTTAGCTCAGTGGTTCCGGCACCTGCCTCGCAAGCGCAAGGTCCTGAGTTTGATCCCCGGTGACCACATACAGTGCTGGGCGTGGAGACATGACCACCGACAGTCAACACCGCATACCACAGTGCCGGGCGTGGTGGCTCATGCCTGTAATCCCAGCACTCGGGAGGCAGAGACAGGAGGATTGCTGAGTTCGCGGCGGCTTGCCTGGGCACCATAGTGACCTCAGGGCCAGCCTGAACTACAAAGCGAGACCCTGTCTCAAAAAAAAGCAAAAAAAAAAAAAAAATCAACACAAACAAGAGTCTACACAAACAACAGACTCACTGAAAGAGAAATTGGGGAGTCAATCCCTTTCACAGTAGCACCCAGAAAAATGAAATACCTAGGAATCAACCTAACAAAGGAAGTGAAAGACCTCTACTCTGAAAACTATAGAACTCTGAAAAACGAGAGAGAAAAGGAAATCAGAAAGTGGAAAGATATCCCTTGTTCCTGGGTAGGAAGAACCAACATCATCAAAATGGCTATACTTCCACAACTACTCTACAGATTCAATGCAATTCCAATTGAAATCCCAATGGTATACTTCACAGAGCTAGAGAAAATAATACAAAAATTCATCTGGAACCACAAGAAACCTAGAATAGCAAAAGCAATTCTAAGCAACGACGACATGGCAGGGGGTATTACAATCCCCAATTTAAAACTCTACTATAAAGCCGCTGTGATAAAAACTGCATGGTACTGGCAAAGTAACAGACCCGAGGACCAGTGGAATAGATTAGAAGATGCAGAAACAACCCCGGGTACTGTAAGCCACCTTATCGTTGACAAAGGAGCCAAGCATCCTCAATGGAGGAAAGACAGCCTCTTTAACAAATGGTGCTGGAAAAATTGGGCTTCAACGTGCCAAAAGCTAAAGCTAGACCTATCTCTTTCACCATGCACAAAACTAAACTCACAATGGATATGAGACTTAAACATTAAAACAGAAACAATAAGCCTGCTGGAAAACAGATTAGGTAAAACTCTTGGAGACACTGGCTTAGGCAGAGACTTTATGAATAAAGCCTCTATAGCACAAGAACTAGCAAAAAGAATCAACAAATGGGATCTCGTCCTACTGAAAAGCTTTTGCACAGCAAAAGAAGTCACTGACACTGCCAAAAGACCACCAACAACATGGGAAAAAATCTTTACTAGCTGTTTACCAGACAAAGGGCTATTATCTACAATATATAAAGAACTCAAACAGATCAGCCTCCCCAAGTTTAAAGACCCAGTTCAAAAATGGGCATCTGAAATGAACAGACACTTCTCAGAGGCAGAAGTTAAAGCAGCTAAGAAACATATGAAGAAATGTTCAATATCACTGGTCATCCAAGAGATGCAAATGAAAGCAACACTGAGATTTCATCTCACTCCACAAAGAATGGCCGCTATTACAAAATCAACCAACAATAAATGCTGGTGAGGCTGTGGGGAGAAAGGAACCCTTCTCCACTGTTGGTGGGATTGCAGACTTGTGCAACCATTGTGGAGATATGTGTGGAGATTTCTCAGAAAACTAGGACTAGGGGTCCCATTTGACCCTGCCATCCCCCTGCTAGGAATATACCCAAAAGAACTTAGAATATCACACTGGAAAGACAGATGTACACGCTTGTTCATAGCAGCTCAGTTCGTGATAGCTCAGTCTTGGAAACAACCCAAATGCCCATCAACTGGAGACTGGTTAAAGAAGATGTGTTTTTTTTTTATAAAGTGGAGTACTATTCTGCCATAAAGAATGACAAGATTGATTTTTATGTGCAAATGGATGCACCTGGAGGACACGCTAAAGAGTGAAATCAATAGAGCACAGATAGGCAAATAATGGATTTTATCATTGATATGAGCACCAGTAGATGCAAATGAGCTCTAGTAGTATGACAATCTTTTTAGAATGGGAAATTTCCAAAGGAAATTTGGTGTGGGGATGTAATGAGGGGAAGGAATAAATATGATTCTGAAAGAAAATAAAAGAGCATGTATATAAGGGGTGGGGAGGTGTGGGTGGGGATATGGGTAAAAATGAGAATTGACTGTGTCATATATTGGTACAAATTCTCCAATGTTATGTGTGATTGTGAGATGTATGCAAATTGTACCAATAAAGAATGCAATTAAAAAAACTAATGGAGAAATAAAACAGTTTCATGACAAAGAACACTTGGGGCATTTCATGAATACCAACCCAGCACTCAAAAAAATTCTAAACAATATGCTAGGAAAAGACATGAGGATTGCAGCTCTACAAAGCCAAACAGAATAAGTCCATCAGGCAAAGAAAGAAATTAAATGCAAAAGCAGGTGGGATCCAACAACAGGAAAAGATCATGACAAGAATAAGTCAATAGATTTCAGTTATAACCATCAATGTTAATGGTCTCAATGCACTAATCAAAAGAAACAGACTTGCAGAATGGATCAAGAAACAAGATCCAAAAATATGCTATGTACAAGAAATGCACTTAATTCAGAAACACTTAATTCATAGACTGAAAGCCAAAGGGTGGGAAACAATACTCTATGCAACAGGAACCACCCCCCAAACCAGGGGTAGTTCTCCTATGTGCAGACAGTGTGTTTTGAACCAAGACTAATTAAGAGAGAAGGTCACCACATCCTTGTAAAGGGAACAATCCAGGAGTGTGTGTGTGTGTGTGTGTGTGTGTGTGACAGAGAGAGAGAGACAGAGAGAGAAATGGTGAATGTAACCAGCACAGTTTTTTCAGGATAAAGTGTCCAGTATCTGGAAATCATCAGTGTGTAGCCTCCCAAAAAAAGGGTGCACAGGGCACATGAGCACAGCAAGAAAAATGGACAAAAGAGAAGAAAATAGGACCCACTGCTACAAAAGAATTAGATTACAGGAAAGGCAGGGGCAATCATGGTGCCACTGGGGAGGGGAGAAGCTGCCACCATTGCCAGGAGCTGCGGAGAAGGTTGTTACCTTTCCATCTCTCACAATTGGGCTGAGCACGATTGCATCATGGGGGAACACAGTCCAGACAACAACATCATCTCCTTTGAGACAGAGGAAGATGACAAGATGCTGAGGTCTGCAGATACAAACGGACTGGTGCCTTCCTCATCTGCAACTGTCTATAAGACCACTGTCCTTATTGAGCAGGATCCTAGAACGTCAGAGGATGAAAATGATGATGGACAATGTGAAGAAAGAACACTTGCCTTTTCTAGTAGAGGGCTTCCACCTAAAAGATCAGGAAGCAACGTCCCAGGGTTATGTGCAACACATTATCTCACCTGATCAGATTCATTTGACTATATAACCCTGGTTCCATGCCCATGCCAAGAAATACCAAAGGTGCCACTCTTACTCTGCAGTCAGAATGTCCAGAAACAAAACATAAAGAAGGAAAGTGGTACCAGTGCACCCTTGAGGGCTGTCCCTGCACCTACCACACAGCAGGCAACCTGCGCAGCCACCAGAAGCCTCACCGAGGAGAACACCCCCTCGTCTGTAATCAGGAGGGCTGTGGCAAGCCTTTCCTCACCTCTGACAGCCTCAGGATCCACGTGCGAGTGCATACGAAAGAGAAGCCATTTGAGTGTGATGTGCAGGGCTGTGCAAAGGCGTTCAACACACTCTACAGGCTGAAAGCACATCAGAGGCTTCACACAGGGAAGACGTTTAACTGTGAATCCGAAGGCTGCAGCAAGTACTTCACCACACTCAGTGATCTGAGGAAGTACATTTGTACCCACACAGGAGAAAAGCCATCTCTCTGTGATCACGATGGCTGTGGAAAAGCGTTTGCAGCAACCCACCACCTTAAAACACACATACCGGTGAAAGACCCTTCTTCTGCCCCAGCAAGGGCTGTGAGAAAACGCTGAGCATTCATTACAGTCTCAAAAGTCGCATGAAAGGTCAGGACAACAAAGGGCACTCATATGGCACACTTCCACAACACAATGGATCAGAGGATACAAAGAGGATACACTTTATCTGAGTGACTTGCACCTTCTCTCCACAGATTCGGAATTGGGAGAAAATTCTAATACAACACAGGGCCAGGACTCAGCACAATTTCACCAGCAATTATCTTTGAATCAATGTTTCAGGATTCAGACGATGCAGCGATCCAGGAAGACCCTCAACAGACAGCTGCCTTGATTGAAAGTTTTAATGGTGATGCAGAGTCAGTCAGTGATGTTCTACCACCCACAGGAAATTCAGCATCTTTATCTCTTTTTTTTTTTTTTTTTGCTTTTTTTGAGACAGGGTCTCGCTTTATAGTTCAGGCTGGCCCTGAGCTCACTATGTTGCCCAGGCAAGCCGCCACAAACTCAGCAATCCTCTGGTCTCTGCCTCCTGAGTGCTGGGATTACAGGCGTGAGCTACCACGTCCGGCATTGTGGTATGCGGTGTTGATTGTTGGTGGGCGTGTCTCCACGCCCAGCATTATATGTGGTCACCGGGGATCGAACTCAGGACCTTGCGCTTGCGAGGCAGGCACTGGAACCACTGAGCTAACCCTCCGGCCCATCTCTCCCTCTTGTACTGCAGCCTGGCATCGCCAAGCCACCCCAGCCTCTGCTACCAGCCTCAGCTCCGTCCGCTCCTCCACCTGCTTCCTCCCTAGGACCTGGTTACCAGTCAGCTGCATTTGGCAACCCTCTGCTCTCTTACAACCTCCGGAAGTGCCTGTTCTCCACAGCACACAGTTCACTGCTAACCCTCGAGAGTTTCTTCCGCGCCCCCAGCCCCCACAGCCCAGCGTACCAGGACTTCCTGTCGTGGCTGGGGCTTCCATGTCTGCACCAGCAGTAGTATCAGCCGTGGCAGCACCAGCCCCACCACAAAGCACTACTGAGCCCCTGCCAGCCATGCTCCAGACTCTGTGACTGGGCGCCTGCTCTGACCTAACCAACAGTCCCACCATCACCATCACCCCAACTCCCAGCACGGCTATCCTGGGGTCCAGCCTAGTCATGGGAGAACAGAACTTGCAATGGATATTAAATGGTTCCACCAGTTCACCACAAAACCAAGAACAAACTCAACCATCGAGGTGTTTTTTTTTTTAACCACTGCGGAACAGGTAGCTCTGACCAGCAAATTGGCCTCAGTGTTCCTGTGATCATCATCAAACAAAAGGAGGCATGTCAGTGTCAGTGTGCCCGCCGGGACTCTGCCAAGTAGTGGGCAGCTGCTAGAGAAAGGGCTGTTCTTCCTGCTCCAGAGCCGAGCCCCACCTGCTGACAGCCCCGGCCTGCAGCTGCCCCCCACACACACCTTGTCCACACACACACACACACACACCCCCACGCTGCCATCCTCCACCGGACCCTCTTCCTGTGAGCCAAACCGACAGGCCGAGGCTCCTTCAGACTCTCAGAAATGCTAAGTGCCATGGGTGTGTCAGAGCGCCTGTCCCCCGGAGCCGGATGCCATCTGATTCCCGCCCAAGCACTGCTGCACGAGAAGGGCCCGAGCGCTCGGCTCCAGGAGGAGGGCAAGCGGGAAGCGAGAGGCACGCTGCCTACCGTCAGGGGCAGGGATTGGAGGGACGAAGACATTCGCTGTTTGAAAGCCTCACCTTCCAGATGTATTTTCTTTATTTACATCCCAGCAACATTCATTTTAAGGAACTGATCTTTGGAAAAAAATAGACCAACAACAACAAAAAAAAGCCTAGCTATAAATGAACTGTTTGGCTGCACTGTATGTCACTTTCACTAATTGTTATATGAATTTGGAAATTAAGATTACTTAAATTCTAAATGAAAAAACAAAGAATTAGATTTATTATACAGATCAAAGACACTCAACTGAGGGAATCTGCGGTATACCTGGCCCAGCAGGGGCCCATGAAAACAACTCAACTGCTGAGAAGTGGAGACGCAGACCTGAATTGGAGAGACTTGTACAGGCCAGGGCAGTAGTGAAAACACCAGACAATATCCCCCCATGGGTCCACCCTGAAAGAAAAAAAAGTTGGTAGGTGAAGCTCCTGCCATCAGCAGCCCAGACGTGATCACCGTTTAGAAAAGAGGCACAAACGAACTCTCAAAGCCCAGGGCTCTGCTGACTTCCAGGGCTGCTCTGCTGGCCAGGGAGACAGACAGAAGGGAAAAGCTGTGAGACACAGCAGATTGCTGGCAGCTGGTCAGCTGAACAAGAGAAATTAAGTTGCAAAGTAGAAACCCAGTAGTATATCCAAAGTGAACGGCAGCCAGGGACAGTCATAGCCCCCATTCGAGACAGAGGTGCCACTACCCCCTTTTGTTGGGTCTCTTCCCCGAGGGCCACTTTGCTGACCTGAAAGAAAGAAGGTAAGAGACGTTTAGCTACAGTGGACTGCTGGCAGCTAGTCAACAGATTGAGGGAATTTATGCTGTGAAACAGAGAATGGCTCCAGCCAAACTCAGATCTTAGATTCACCAAGGGTCTTGGCTACAAAGCACTGGAGACACCCACTGTGCTGAGATCACATACAGGGACAGGAAAGGGGAAAGGGGACTTGGCCAGCAACAAGAAGAGGGCACCCCCTCCCCCACACACATACAGGGACAGCAGACACACGCAAAAGGCACCACAGTGGCTCAGAGAGTTGTGCCAACAGGATCACAGAGAGGCGACTTGGGTAAAAAACATAGGGTAGACTGCTGAGTGAGGAAAGGCCCCAGATCTCAACCCCATAAATCAGAAAGTTGAACCCCACAGGAAGAGCAAGGTGAGATGCTTACCAAAGACCCAGCAGACTACAGCGCTTGGTGAGTGAGTGCTATCAGCACCTCCTACTGGAATCCAGACTCCCCGTGGGGGAAGGGCAGCTCGAAACCTGCAGTGGAACTGTGCAGAGTTGAAACCTACAGATCAGGGAGTCGATTCCAGCCTTGCAGCCAGAAACCAGCTTGAATCTCAGGGAACTACGGCAAGCTTGCTGAGATTATCTGACTTGGATCTGAAGGTGCTGTCCATGTTGTCTACCAGTAAGAGCAGAGACACACCTTGAAGGGAATCTTTTTCTCTTTTCTTTCTCTCTTTTCTTCTTTTTCTTTATCCTCTTCTCTTTATTTTTCCCCTTTTTTGCTCCTGTTATTGTCCTATTTTCTCTTTTCTTCTCTTTTCTTCTTTCTCTTTCTCTCCATTGCTCTTATTCTTTTTTTTTTTTTTAATTTTTTGTTTGTTTGTTTGTTTTGAGAAAGGGTCTCGCTTTGTAGTTCAAGCTGGCTCTGAGCTCACTATGTAGCCCAGGCAAGCCTTGAACTCAGCAATCCTCCTGTCTCTGCCTCCCGAATGCTGGGATTACAGGCGTGAGCCACCACGCCTGGCTCCATTGCTCTTATTCTTATATGAGAGTGAACACATTTCTAGTTTTCCTGTTGCTGCTAGTTTGCTCTTCTCTCATTTTTGTCCCTTCTCAAGATCTTTTCCTCTTTTTTCACCAGTTTCCCAAAGTTTGCATCATCTTCCTGTATCCTCCAGCCCTATTTCTAACTTCTACCTTTCTTTCTATCTCTCTCCCCCACCCAGCTCCCTCTAAGTCTTCTTCCTGGAGGGTAAAGCTGCTATAACTGAAAGGGCTTATTTACTACAAACATATTTCCAGTTGGTCCTTGATTTCAATATATATCACAAGTCTAGTTCTGTGGTTAAAGGTGTCAGAATAATAGCTACCACAATTTGTCACGTTCTAAGCTGTGTTTGATGCTATTGTTGATGTTGATTGTAGTACTTGGGCCAAGATGATGTGATTGCTCTAGTCAGCTGTCCTTCCCAGTATACTGAGACTGAGATTGCCTAAGGGCCATTAGAGACGCAAAACCCAAAGGCCAAGTATACCTGGAAGACAATCCAAGAAGTAGCCATCCCCTAAAAATTCTAAATACTAGCAATAAAGATACCTGCAATAAGCAATTTATAAGAAGCAATCCAGGAATTAAACCAAAAGCATTAACAAAAAAATAAAAGTAGAGGGCAGGAGGGTTAGCTCAGTGGTTCCGGCACCTGCCTCGCAAGCGCAAGGTCCTGAGGTCAATCCCCGGTAACCACATATAATGCTGGGCGTGGAGACACGCCCACCAACAATCAACACCGCATGCCACAATGCCGGACGTGGTGGCTCACGCCTGTAATCCCAGCACTCGGGAGGCAGAGAGCAGAGGATTGCTGAGTTCGTGGCGGCTTGCCTGGGCACCATAGTGAGCTCAGGGCCAGCCTGAACTACAAAGTGAGACCCTGTCTCAAAAAGCAAAAAATAGGGCCGGAGATTTAGCTCAGTGGTTCCGGCGCCTGCCATGCAAGCGCAAGGTCCTGAGTTCGATCCCCGGTAACTACATACAATGGCTGGGCATGGAGACTCACGCCCACCAACAATCAACCAGCAATCAGCACCACATACCACAGTGCCGGGCGTGGTGGCTCGCGCCTGTCATCCCAGCACTCGGGAGGCAGAGACAGGAGGATTGCTGAGTTTGCGGCGGCTTGCCTGGGCTATATAGTGAGTTCAGGGCCAGCCTGAACTACAAAGCAAGACCCTGTCTCAAAAAAAAAAAATAAATAAAAGCAAAAAATAAAAAATAAAAAAAATAAATAGAAAGAAGGCACATAGGGCCGGAGGGTTAGCTCAGTGGTTCCGGCGCCTGCCTCGCAAGCGCAAGGTCCTGAGTTCGATCCCCGGTAACCACATATAATGCTGGGCGTGGAGACACGCCCACCAACAATCAACACCGCATACCACAATGCCGGACGTGGTGGCTCACGCCTGTCATCCCAGCACTCGGGAGGCAGAGACAGGAGAATTGCTGAGTTTGCGGCAGCTTGCCTGAGCACCATAGTGAGCTCAGGGCCAGCCTGAACTACAAAGCGAGACCCTGTCTCAAAAAGCAAAAAAAAAAAAAGAAGGCACATAAACAAGACTCAGACTTCCCAAGACCCAAACTCAGACTTCCAGATTTCTACAGGGAGATCCAACAGACAGCCACCTGGGCTCCCTCAACTAGCAATGAAAGAGAATCTGGACAAAATGAAATCAAAAACAATGCCTCAAATAAGGACAGAGATGGTGACCACACTGAAAGACATAATTAATAATTCTAGATACAGATAAAAAAACTTAAAGAAACTCAGGAACATGATAGAATCCATGAACACCTAGCATAGGACAGAAATATAATACATAAGACAGATTCAAACAGATATCTAAAGGATTAAAAATTCACTGAAAGTAGTGCCGGGCTTGGTGGCTCATGCCTGTAATCCCAGCACTCGGGAGGCAGAGACAGGAGGATTGCTGAGTTCCAGGCTTGTCTGGGCTACATAGTGAGCTCAGAGCCAGCCCGAACTGCAAACCGAGACCCTGTCTCAAAAAAAAAAAAAATAACAAGAGACCATGAGAAATCAATCCAGCTACTACTAGATAATAAAAAGAACAACATGACAGGAAGAGATGACCATCATAAATATATATGACCTAAATACCCAATATAAAACAAATATTGCTGGGTGTGTTGGTTCACACCTGTAATATCAGCAGTCCAAAGGCAGAGGCAGGAGGACTGCTGAGTTGAGGCCTGCCTGGGCTACATAGTGAGCTCAGGGCCAGCATGAACTACAAAGCAAGACCCTGTCTCAAAAATAAATAAAATAAAATAAAACAAATATTAACAGAGATGAAAAATCAAATAAGCATTAATACAATAGTAACGAGGGACTTTGATACCCCTCCATCACAAATAGATCAACTGGATAAAAAATAAACATTGAAATACTAGAACTCAAATGAACTCTCGGACAAATGGCCCCCACAAAACCAGAGTACACATTCTTCCTAGGTACACATAGCTAATTCTCCAAAATTGACCACATACTAGTTTATAGAACATCTTATAAGTAAATAAAAAGAAATTGAAATTGTCCCCTTGTATTATTAGATCATAGTGCAAGGAAATTGGAGATCGAGAGCAAAAGACACCACAAGAACTTCATGAACACATGAAAATTGAATAACACCTTCTTGAACAATTAATGTTCACAGAGGAAATTAAAGAAGAAATTAGACAGTTTCTATAATTACATAACAATGCCCTTAAAACATACCAGAATTTATGGGACACAATGAAAGCAGTCTTATGAGGGAAATTCATAGCAGTGAAGAACTATAGTAAGAACATAGTGCAACCTCAAATAACCCAATGCTGAACCTCAAGAATCTAGAAAATGAAGAGCAAGACAAAGACAAAGCTCATACAGGGAGGAAATTATAAAGATTAGAGCAGAAATCAATACAATAGAGACTGAGAGAACAATACAAAAAATCAGTGAAGCAAAGAGTTGATTCTTCAAAAGAATAAACAGAGGGCCAGGGATTTAGCTCAAGTGGTACCACACCTACCCCCAAACAAACAAACAAACAAATACAACTTACAAACCCTTAGCCAACCTTATCAAAAAAAAAAGGAAAGAACAGGCCCAAATCCATGCAATTAGGAATGAAAAGAGTAAAATTACAACAGATCCAGCAGACATCCAGAGGATCATCAATACTTATGTTCCAAAAAGATGGAAAACAGAAGAAATACTCAGCAATTTGTCTTTGACAAAGGAGCCAAACACTTTCACTGGAGGAAAGAAGGCTTCTCAAACAAATGGTGCTAGAAAACCTGGGTTTCAGCTTGCCAAAGATTAAAACTAGACCTACATCTTTCACTATGCATTAACTAAAACTGAAACGGATCAAAGATCTAAATAGTAAAACAGAAACACTCAACCTGCTAAAAGTTAGGTTATATGGAGCTCTTGAAGTCACTGACATAGAAAAAGACTTTATGAACAAAATTTCAGCCACACCCGAAGTAGCACGAAGAATCAACAACTGGGATCTCATTTAAAAACTGCACAGTTGGGCATGGTAGCTCACACTTGTAATCCCAGCATTCAGGAGGCAGAGGCAGGAGGATTGCTGTGAGTTTGAGGCTTGACTGGGCTACAAAAAAAAAATAACTGTCTCAAAAAAAAAATAAAATAAAATAAAAACAAAAAACCAGGGTCGGGGATTTAGCTCAGTGGTTTCAGTGCCTGACTAAGAAGCACAAGATCCTGAATTCAATCCCCAGTAACCACATACCACAGTACTGGGCATGGTGACTCACTCCCACCAGCAATCAGTACCATATACAACAGTGCCAGGAGTGGTGGCTCACACCTATAATCCCAGCACTCGGGAGGCAGAGGCAGGAGGATTGCTGAGTTTGAGGCTTGTCTGGGCTACACAGTGAGTTCAGGGCCAGCCTGAACTATAAAGCAAGACCCTGTCTCAGAAAAAAAGAAAAAAATTACCATTCAGAAATCAATGAAAATGAAGTTACAGGCAATTATTGTATGGTCTCTCTTTCCTTTGTAAATGAACTGACCTTTTAAAAATAAAATTGCTCTTGATTGTTAAAAAAAAAAAATAACCCTTCTCCATTGTTACTGAGAGTGTAGACTGGTGGAACCACTGTGGAAATTCCTCAAAAAACTAAAACAAGCCAGGGATTTAGCTCAAGTGGTACTGTGCCTACTTTGGAAGCACAAGGGCCCAAGTTCAATCCCCAGTACCACAAAAAAAAAAAAAAAAAAAAACCTAAAACTAGAGGCCCCAGCTATTCCCCTACTGGGTTTTATTCCCAAAAGAATTAAAAGCATCACACTACAGTGAAATATCTACACCCATGTTTTAGTGGCACAGTCCATAATAGCTAAATCTTGGAAACTGCCCAAATATCCATCAACTGATGACTGGATAAAGATGTGTTTTGTTTTGTTTTGTTTTGTTTTTTAAAATAATTTTTTTTTTTTTTGTACCAGGGATTGAGCTCATGACTTTGCATATGTGCAGCAGGAGGCAGAACCACTGAGCTAAATCCCTCGGCTCCTGTGGATTTTTTTTTTTTTTTTTTTTTT
>PVIC010052308.1:0-12225 GCA_004025085.1 Thryonomys swinderianus | reverse complement strand
TGTGATGAGGGGAAGGAATAAATATGATACAGAAAGAAAATAAAAGAGCATGTATAAGGGGGGAGGAGGGGGGAGTGGGTAGGGATGTGGGTAAAAATGAGAATTAACTTGTGGCATATACTGGTACAAATTTCCCAATGTTATATGTGATTTTGAGATGTATATAAATTGTACCAATAAAGAATTCAATTTAAAAAAATAAAATAGTGGCATTAAATGAATGGCAATAGAGTTGAAAGTAGATTCACTATGGTCAAACACTATCATATAGAACAGCCAAGATAGGAAACCATGCTAATAAGTATGTGGAATTTCATTTTGCTGATTTCTGTAAAATGCCATTTTTAAATGTTTCATAATAAAACTTTAAATATTTAAAAGTTAACATTCCAACTCTACTTAAAATGACTTAATTGTGACTATCAACTTGATTGTATTGAGAAGCAGCGTGATGGCTTATGTCACATCAACCTAGATGGGCTATGAACACCTAGGATGAGGGGAGTGCAGCTCTAGGTGCCTCTGTGGACAACTGACATGTAGTGACAAACTGAGGAGGTCGCAATCCAGGAATGGGTGGCACCAGTCAACAGGCTGCGAGCCTGGATAAGAAGAACAATAGAAAGAAAGAAGTTTTTCCTTCTGCTTCCTTGGAGGAGCTCTGGTCTTCCCCACTGTGTTGGGATATTCGTCTTCTTTCTGCAGGCAAAGATCTTTCCACTTTTCCAGCATGGACTGTACCAGACTCTGCAGGGGCTTCAGACGTTGAACCTCTCAGTGGATTCTCCAGCTCTGCAGCCCACAGGTGGCCATTTGGTATTTTTCTACCCTTTATGCCATGGGTGACCACTAGGAGCTCACATAACAAATCCTTTATATATCATATATTGTAATTATATTATATTATATTATATTATATTATATTATATTATATTATATTATATTATATTAATAATTGGTTCCTCCTAGGAGGAACTCTAACTAGGAAATTAGTGAAATGCACTTTTGGGTATGTCTGTGAGGTGTTTCCAGAGACACCTGGCATTTATGACAGCAAATCAATGCAGGAGACATGCCCTAAATGTGGGCAGCTCGAGCCAATAGGGTAGAAGACTGGGTACCAAAAAGAGGAGGCTGGCTAGCAGAGACTCTTGGGGGCTCTGGCTTTGTCTGTCTCCCATCCTTCTTGAGGCGAGCATCTGTGCCCCAGCACAACCCCACCGCGTGGCTTGGGCTAGCCACAGGCCTAAAGCAATGGAACCAGCTGACCATGAACAGAACCTCTGAACTTCCAGCCAAAATAAATCTTTCCTTCTTTAAGCCGTTCATCTAAGATTTTTTTTTTACAGTAAGAACCCTCACTCCAAGTCACCACCAAGAGCAAACAAAATGAATTAAGCCATCAGCTGAGAGCACTGAAACAAGAGACAAGAGACTGAAGAAGAAAAATAAATAAATTTTGAGTACCGTTGAGAAACATACTACAGTTCCTTTCCTTTTCCAGTCTCTTCCAACCTGAACCCAAGGTAGCCTGACTGCCATAATTTTCCACCAGTCCTGACAGAAAGATCTCCTCTATTTCTGGACTAAAAAGCAAGAGCAGATAGAGGGCTCTCTGTGGGTTCAAGAAAGTTAGAAATTTTCATTCTTTCTTTCCTACCCCAGCTCAGTGATAGTAGAGGCCCCGAAGTTGAGAGGAAAAGCTGCTGCCCTCTGATCAGAACCTCGACACCAAGGACCTGGGGTGGGCCAGACATCCCGTTCATTACTCTACTCTCAGGGCTCTGCTTGTTGAGCAACAGGGCCAGAAACATTCCTAGAACATACAAAACAAAATGGGGAGACAGAAGCCTGTTTCTATTTAGAAAACAAGTCAAGGAGGCCTGGGAAGAAGCAAAGGGTTGAGAAGTTGACTATGACAACGAGGACAAGGAAGCAACCTCAGAAAATTGGCTGTGGGCTGCTGGGCTCGCCCTCCAGCTGAAGACGTACAGCCTTTAATATACAGTTTAATACTATATAAACAATTTACCAAAAGCCTTGGTAAGAGTAGAGGCTGGCTGTCACGCAACACCAAGTTGTCCACTAGGTGGTGCAAATGTGAAACATTTCCAGGAAGCACACCACAAGGGGGGATAATGGGGCTTACCTCACCAGGTTAAACACAGGGCCAAACAAAGATGTCCGCTTTCCCACACGGGTCTCAGAATAAGCAAAGACCACCCAAATAACCATGCGTGTGAGAAACCAGGAAAATTTCAACATCCCATGGGAAAAAGACATCAATAAACTTTACAAATATTAACAATTTTGCTCTGCAGAAATCATCAACTAAATGAAAAAGATATGCTACTGACTGAGAAAATATTTGCAAACATAGACAAAAGACCATATTATTAAAACATATAAAGAATCTTTAAAACTCAATAGTAAAAAAAAAAAACAGGCAAACCAATTATTGAAATGGGCTAAAAATTAAATAGATATCTCACCAAGAAGATACATAGATGCTGAATACATGAAGATATGTCTGATATATCTGGAAAACGGCTTGGGAGTCTCTTACAAACATAAATACACTGAGCCACCATTCTCATTCCCAGGTATTTATCTAGGAGAAGTAAAAGTTTGTGTTCATACAAAACCCTATGCACATGTATTCACAGTAGCTTTATTTATAACAATAAAAACTGAAAACAACTCACATGTTCAGTTAGTGAACAGATCAGGTATATGTGGAACAATTCTATAATGGAACAAACAATTTAGATACATAGAATCAGGATGTATCTAAAAGGATTCAGCTAGTAAAGAACCCAGACTTTAAAAAAAACATACATTTGGGCTGGGGATTTAGCTCAAGTGGTACTGCACCAACCTTAGATGCACAGGGGCCCAAGTTCAATCCCCGGTACTGCAAACAAACAAACAAACAAAAGTACATTTTATGATTTCACTTACATAGCATTCTGTAAAAGGCAAATTTTTAATGCCAGGAAAAAGCCAGTGGCTCCTGGAGGTTAGGGGTTGGGGGAGGCTCCACTGAAAAGAACCACAAAGGGGAGTTTTAGGTTAATGACACTACCCTGTGCCCTGCTCGCTGTAATGATTACATGAGTCCACATGTTACAAAGTTCATAGAATAATACACACAAAAAGACCATGTTTACTGTACATAAATTTTTTTAAAAAATATTTTTAAGGTGATAAAAAATAGATTCAGTTAAAAGTCCAAAAGCAATTCAATAATAATATCAATAAACTATGCTATATTTTTTTGTTTTTAATTATTTTTAATCTTTAAAAACCCAACTTATAAGATAGTTATAAGAAGTTCTACAATAAGTTCAGAATCAATGGATATTAGCAAGTCAATGTAGTCTATGTCAGAACCTCCATATTTCTCAACTGGGAAGTATTTTAGTAGAAATGTTTATAGTCTATTTCCAGGCAGAACTACTATTATAAAATATATCATAGTTCAAAACACTAAATAGAATGTATAAAAAACATAATGTGTGTGTAAGATTCAGTAATCCATTTTCATGATCCACTTTCTGTTCCTTTAACAAAACACCTGAGACTGGGTAGTTTACAGAGAACAGAGGTTTATTCTGCTGTCAGGTGGGAGGCTGGGGAGATGAAAACCTGGCCCAGAACCTGCTGAGACTTGGTGAAAGCTTCACGCGGCTTCAACTTTTCGCACATAGAATGCAGCGTTGATCCCTGAAAGATCACAACCTCTGCAGCAGAAACAATGTAATAAGCTACTAGAGGCAACTTCTGACCACAATATCCTCCCAAAAGATTTTAATTTTAAGCAAAGAAAACCTTAATACTTTTGAGGATCTCTAACCATTAACATCATCTGCTCCTAACATCCAGCCACTGACATGGTCATGGCTGGAAGATACGGGGTTACCCAAAGCAAAGGGTCTTTCTCTCAGTGAAATAATTCATCTTAGTGAGAACTAATATACTAAATATTATGTCTAGAAAGTAAAAGGAAGTGAGATGCTGTGTGAGTGTTTGGTAGGTGCCAATTGTCAGGTCTTGTGTCTAGACGTCCTCCTGAAGTAGTCATGGTGGAGCTTTTCAGAGGAGGTTGGATCTGAAAGTGTGATGCTAGGATTAAGGATATGTGGTTATTAAATTAGTTCACTGATTTCGTTGGCATAGTTCTGGGAGTGGATAATAGGAAGGCCCTCCCTGGGCACAGAGTAGACAGCCTAGATAAAATATAATGGACAGAAATAGGACTTCAGTGATCATTTGCTGCTTCCTGCCTTCTACCTTTTGCTTGCCATGAACTGTTTCTCCTCTGTGATGCCCTCTGCCGTGCCACCCTACCTTGGAACCAAGCCAACTTTGGACTGAAACCTCTACAAACTGTGAGCTAAATAAACCTTTGCTCCTTTCACTTTGGGCATCAGATAGTTTGTCTCAGCAACAAGAAAAGTAACTAAGAAACTATTGTCAAACTAAGTGGATGGTTAAGCAAATAACATGAAAAGCTGCATGTATGTTTCAGATGGGTCATGTACAATGCAACACATATACAAGTATGCACACACACAGCCACATGCAGCCTCCCCAAACTGCACTCCTTTTGATTAGTACATATATGTATAAGAAACATAACCTTGGAATGGTGATGTTCAAAGGCACATGTTGAAGAAAGAAATTTGATGAACCTGGTTATAATTGAAGTACAACAGCAGAAATTACCCCATATCAAGAAATGGAACAGAAATAATCCTACCTATGGTAAATTGACAATACATGGACTCATGATTTTATTACGGACAATTACAACCAATGAAGAATTAAATAAAAACAAATGGTCACCATAATTTCATTGCCCACAATAAAATCTCTGCTATGCTTCTTCCTGTCCTTGCTTGCATGTGTAGCATATGCATCTAAATATTATCTCAATCTGTGGCTTCCTCAGATTTTTTTGTAAGAACAGTTGACCTTTTTCTAGGTTAATATAAAGAGCTATGAAGACTGTGCTGGTTCATATTGTATTCTCCAACCAGATCATCATGCTATAGTCCATTATCTAAAAATTCCAAGGGTAGGGCCGGAGGGTTAGCTCAGTGGTTTCGGCGCCTGCCTCGCAAGCGCAAGGACCTGGGTTCAATCCCCGGTGACCACATATAATGCTGGGCATGGAGACACACCCACCAACAATCAACACCGCATACCACAATGCCGGACATGGTGGCTCACACCTGTAATCCCAGCACTCGGGAGGCAGAGACAGGAGGATTGCTGAGTTTGCGGCGGCTTGCCTGGGCACCATAGTGAGCTCAGGGCCAGCCTGAACTACAAAGCGAGACCCTGTCTCCAAAAAGAAAAAAAAAAAAAAAATTCCAAGGGTGTCACTGAAAAGCAACAGTTTTTGGTGTTCACCATTCTAATAATGTTCAGTCACCATGTTTTATTCCATTGTTTGTATCATATTTATCATATCACTCCCCTATGACTGTGTAAGTATTTGAATTGTTTGGGTTTTTTCTTCTAGTAATTCTCAATTTGGTTGTTTCAGGAGTTGGAGTTGGGGACATAGAAAACAGACTATTATAGCTCTTTAGTTATAACAAAAAACCATGTTCTATCTGATTTATCAAACAGCCTTATCTCCAAAAATGTTATTTCTGCTAATCCAGTAAGTGTTCATGTGGAAACATGAATCAGCATATACTGGGAGTATATGGAAAATGTGTTTATGCATTATTCTATTTATAACCTACCTATACTGTATTTTTACTTTGGTTAAATCAT
Organism: Thryonomys swinderianus; assembly: GCA_004025085.1. Taxonomy (NCBI): domain Eukaryota; kingdom Metazoa; phylum Chordata; class Mammalia; order Rodentia; family Thryonomyidae; genus Thryonomys; species Thryonomys swinderianus. The sequence continues at coordinate 6,435 of PVIC010052308.1, read as the reverse complement.
TGCATACAACTAAATAACTTAATGTAAGCACTAATTTAAGTAAATACAATTTTGAATTGTTACTTTACCAGATCCTTTTTTTTTTTTTTTTTTTTTGAGACAGGGTCTCGCTTTGTAGTTCAGACTGGCTCTGAGCTCACTATGTAGTCCAGGCAAGCCTAGAACTCAGCAATCTTCCTGTCTCTGCCTCCCGAGTGCTGGGATTACATGCGTGAGCCACCATGCCCAGCATTGTGGTATGCGGTGTTGATTGCTGGTGGGCGTGAGTCTCCACGCCCAGCATTGTATGTGGTTTCCGGGGATCGAACTCAGGACCTTGCGCTTGCGAGGCAGGCACTGGAACCACTGAGCTAATCCTCCGGCCCCAGATCCTTTTTTTTTAAATTGAACTCTTTATTGGTACATTTTATATACAGTTCACAATCGCACTCAACATTGGGGAATTTGTACCAGTATATGACAGAAGTTAATTCTCATTTTTACCCATATCCTTACCCACCCACAACCCCCCACCCCTTATATACATGCTATTTTTTTCTTTCCGAATCATATTTATTCTTTCCCCTCATTACTTTCCCCCACCACATTCCCTCTGAGTATTTCCTATTTTACAAAATCTATCATACATTCTAGAACTCATTTACATCTACAGGTTCTCATACCAAAGAAAAGCTATGGTATTTACACATCTGGGACCAGATCCTTTATTTTTTAAGTGGTCAATAAATTTGGAGTTTGTATTTTCATTCTTATCCTGGATATATTCTTATAACTACCTTTCTCCTCCCATAGGTATTGTTCCAGAAACTACTCAGCAGGTTTGCTCTTCGGCTCCTTGGCACCTCTATTTCTCCAAGACCTTCTGCCTCTCACTACCAACTCTTTTTTCCCTGTTTTCAGATAACATGATAGACTTAGAAGTGGTGCTGCTGGGTCAGTAACAGATAGCAACAGACTTCCATTCCATCTGGATCAAAGTGCCCTCTCAGCAAAGCTAAGCAAAAAAAGGCTTCACTATGGAGAAACATATGCTTAAAATAATTATAATCATTAAAAGGATTGTCAGACAATAGAAGCCAAGAGTTGCCAGAATTCCATCCCAATCAATACAATAAAACTGATCACCTTAGGGACTTGCTCTTCCTGTGATAACTGGGAGCCTAGGCAATATGAAAGCCTGTCTTTATTACAAGCCACAGGACTACTCCACTTGAGCTGCAATCCAGATGTCAAAAAGCTGCTGGCGCCCAAAATTGTGCTGACACAGCTGGATTCCCACCAGCACCATGAATGCCTCACATCCAGTCATGTCTCTCCCAGCTCCGCTGGGTCCCAAACTCAAACCTGGCACACGTGTATCTGAATGGCAAGCTGACAGCTCATCAGAATCTAACAAGTGTTTTAAGGGAAACGGGCTTTCATTTTCTTTGTCTTTTTCACGTTCCACCCCTGACACCAAGGAAGCCACATCAGAAAAGGCCGGTTTCTGACCAGTCATAATCTTAGCAGGTATAAGAAAGAGCCTGAGTCCTTCCAAAAATTCATGAGTTGAAAATTAACCTCCATACCAATGCTATTAAGAGATGGGGACTTGGGCCGGAGTGCCTGCCTCACAAACGCAAGATCCTAAGTTTGATCCCCGGTAACCAAATACAACAATGCTGGGCATGGTGACTCACGCCCACCAGCAATCAGTACCACATACCGCAAATGCCGGGTGTGGTGGCTCTTGCCTGTAATCCCCGTCCTCGGGAGGCAGAGGCAGGAGGATTGCTGAGTTTGAGGCTTGCCTGGGCTACATAGTGAGCTCAGGGCCACCCTGAACTACACAGCAAGACACCATCTCAAAAAAAAAGGACTCTGCTTTAAAGAACGGGAATCGTGCCCTAAGGGCTTTTTGGTTTTGTCTCTTGCTGTTTTGTTTTGTTGCTGTTGTTGTTGTTGTTCTGTTTGGTTTGGTTTGTTTCAGTTTGCTTTGGTTTGATTTTTTTGCAGTCTACTATTGAACTGTATCTCCAGCCCTTTTTATTTTTCATTTTGAGTGAAGGTCACGCTAAGTTTCCCAGCCTCAAATTTACAATCCTCCTGCCTCAGCTTCCCAAGTAACTGGCATTACAGGCATGCTACCAGGCATAATGTCCTCATAAAATATACTTAAAAGAGCTTGTCTGTCTCCACCATCATATGAAAACAGATAAAAGATATCATGTATGAGGAATAGTTCCTTAAAGGACATCCATTTTGCTAGTATCTTGATCTTGGATTTCCTAGCCTGGAGAACTGGAGAAACGTAAGTATCTATTTCTTATAAATTATCCAGCCTTGGGCTGGAGATTTAGCTCAGTGGTTCTGGTGCTTACCTAGCAAGCATAAAATCCTTGGTTGATCCCCAGTAACCACATACAACAATACTGGGCATGATGACTCACGCCCAATCAGTACCACATAGCATAATGCCGGGCATGGTGGCTCAAACCTGTAATCCCAGCACTTGGGAGGCAGAGGCAGGAGAATTGCTGAGTTCAAGGCTTGCCTGGGTTGTATAGTAAGCTCAGTACCAGCCTGAAATACAAGGCGAGACCCTGTCTCAAAAAACAATAATAAAAATTTTAAAAAATTAAAAAATAAATTAACCAGACTGGTATATTTTAATACAGTGATCCAAGTGGAATAAGATAGAAATTCTCTCTGGCATTCTCACCTATATATACTTGCCCTTAACTTACCTCTTTACTCCAGAGCTACTCTTGGGGGAATGATTTATGTTCTTTCTTTCCATTCCTAGCTCCCCTCTCATTTCTTAGCCCACAAAATATGACTTATCCTTCTCAATCTCCTTGCCTTGATTTTTTCTTCTATTCCTCTTCTCTGCATTCTGACTTCAGCACCAAAGCCACTCAGCCTCATCCTCAGTTGTCACTCGCATTGCTAACCCACCAAACTGTAACTCCAGCCATAAAACCTTTCCAAGGAATAGAGCCAGATACTTACTACATCCTAAAAATGTCCACCTGCACATCACTAGTACCTCGAGCTTAATGTGTCCAATCCCAGGATGCACTTGTGTATACACCGTACAGTTTACCCACTGTACAGATTTAGAACCCTAAAAGTCAGAAGAATTTTTATTTCCCTTTCTATTCCCACACTCAAAGTTTCCTAAAATTCACAAATTCAAGGGAATATTTTTATCTGTGTCCCTAGTATCATATGTGTTCTCAAAGAAAAACCTCAGACATGTTCATTCTAACGTTTTATTGGAAATTGGTTGTGTATATCAATGAAATAAAATCAAGGAAAAGCATTATTTTTACACAGTAATACTCTATCCTCTAACATAACTTAATAAATTCTAGGATGCCCCTGATTTGGGTATCAAAGAAATTGAACGGTCTGAAAATATTTTATATAAACATAAATCATAGCATCTAAAAATAACCATCATTGCTTTAATTTGGTCCCAATGCCTTGGGAATATCTCCTAAAATACGCTTACTCTGAATAGGGCGCAGTGTCAGTGGGGTTGAGGAGGGCAGTACATCTGATGCTAATATAACAGTGACATAGCATCTGTAGTGTGGGGCACATAGGCCCTGAAAGCCAGCCCCCTACTTGGCCACCCTGAATTTTCCAACATTGATTGAACGTCAACATTAACAGAGACCTGAGACTCCAAAACACAAAAAAAGCGCATTACCCTAACCCTCTTATTGTCAGAAAATGGTGGAATCCCTCTATGGATTACACAGGGGCAGAAACTTTGACACAGAGAAGCTTCTATAATTCTATCCACCTCTCTTCCTCTGTCAAACTCAGCCTTCCCTCCTCCCCTGAGGAAAGTTGAGGGTGTGGCAATCCAAAGAAAATAACTGAGCCAGTGTGCTGCTGGTCTCTTGGAATGAAGACTGGGAGGGTTCACAAGGCTTCATTTGAGGAGCACTGGCATAGGATGCCCTGTCCCAGCATCCCTTCCCCAACTCTGAGGCCACCACCAGGCTTGGGGTGTTTTGGTTCTTCAAAGCTTCTCAGTGCAGATGTTAACACCTTCAGGCCTATGGTGGCCTTGGGGTTCACAACCAGCTTTCATCTCTCACCTTTCAGCTTTGAGTCACTTGGGACTCAAAGCCCTGTGAGGTAGGAAGGATGTGGATTATGACCCCTGGTTGAAAAATAAGGAACTGGAACTCAAGAGTTAGGTCACTTGACCAAATTCACACAGTTGGCCAGCTGCGGAATCCAAACCAGAATGCAGGTCTAACTCCGAGGTCTGAGAACAGGCTGGCGAAGGGACCATGTCCCTGGGCTGACCCTCTTGGATGGTTCTCAAGCAGCCCCACTGAGGACCGGATGAGTCCGCATGCGGTAGATGATGACCGCAGTGGCTGGGCACAGCAACAAGGAGGTCATGATGACAATGGTGGCCAGGATGATGAGGACAATGACCCAGATGTCCAAGATGTGCTTGGGAAGCACAGCTGCGACAGGGGATTGGCTGATGGCATCCATGCTGCCCACTCTGCAACAGACAGAAGAGAAAATCAGCTTTGTGCGCTTCTTCTACCTGCCTGGTTGGAAGGACACCAGGCCTCAGATGCCCGAGGCATTGATCAGTAGCATGTTATGATATCATTATGATAACCAGCACGTTATCATTACGGTCCCTCAATCAGTCATCACGGCATCTTCACTACTGAGGGCCTGTCACCGAGTCTGTGAAAGCTATTTTATTAATTCATTCATTGCTCCCATCCACCACTGGTGCCATGAAGAAGGGACTCTCACAACTGTCTATTCTTTGTTTCTTGGCTTTCATCTCCAGTAAAGTCCATTTCATAGATAAGTCAATGGCGTAAAAGACACAGGTGCCACTAATTTGATCCTGAAAGTAAAGGCAGATGGAAGGGACTCCAGAGCTTCCAGGCCTGTTTATTAAACTACCCTGCTACCAGTCTGTGTCCCTCAATTGTGAGATGAGAAATTCATCGTTTTTACTCCAGGGAACTTTTCCTCATTACCCTGGTGACATAACTCCCTCTTTTCCGAGGAGAACCCACCTGTCCCATGTGGCTTAGTCAGACACTCAGCTGAGCAGAAGGATGGAGAGATGACCTTGGCTTCCTCACCACTAATCTCTCAGCCACATTTGGAGAGGCAGTGCCCCGGCTGGTGACCCTAAGTCACCAGTGCTTCACACATAAGCTCTTGGGAAAGAAGATCCTTTGTGCAAAGGGACAGGTTGGCAGGAGTGGGCTCAGGGCTATCTTGCTTCCATATGAGAGCCTGTCCGAGAGTGGGAGATGTGAGGCTCAGGTGAGAGCTGGACCCAGCCAGCCTGATGCCATATGCAATCCTGGACATTCCAAAATATGAGTCAATAATTCCCAGTTTCTGCCTGCGCTGGTGCCCACCTGAGTCACCTCCTCACAGGTAAGACTTCAAAGTAAGGATGGAAATCAGCTATTCCCAATCATTTCTTTTTTTTTTTTTTTTTTTTTTTTGAGACAGGGTCTCACTTTGTAGTTCAGGCTGGCCCTGAGCTCACTATGGAGCCCAGGCAAGCCTCCAACTCAGCAGTCCTCCTGTCTCTGCCTCCTGAGTGCTGGGATTACAGGCGTGAGCCACCACACCTGGCACTGTGGTATGTGGTACTGATTGCTGGTGGGCGTGAGGCTCCATGCCCAGCATTGTATGTGGTAACCAGGGATCGAACTCAGGACCTTGCGCTTGCGAGGCAGGTGCCGAAACCACTGAGCTAACCGTCCGGCCCCCCAATCATTTCTTACGCACAGAAACCTTAACTGTCTTAGTAACTTTTTCAAGGCACCACAGGCCAAAAGAAATATCTAGCAATTCTACATTTTTAGTTAGAGTAAACAACATAATAAGTATTTATGTACTAATAACTTGTAAAAATATAAGTTAAAAGAAAAAATATTAGTTCATTCTTAGTTCCAAAAGGAATGTATGCATCTTCTGGGCACTGAGTAACTTTTCAAACTTTAAACTAAGATTGCATGATTCAATGTTTTTTTGAGGGGGCAGAACTTGACATTTCATAGCAACTATTAGAAACTTAACTCCAGTGGGTAGAAAGGAACACTTCTCCACTGCTGGTGGGATTGTAGACTTGTGCACCATTGTGGAGATTCCTCAGAAAACTAGGACTGGAGGTCTCATTCAACCCTGCTATCCCCCTGCTAGGAATATACCCAAAGGAATTTTAAAAATCACATTGGACTGAGCTGCTATGAACAAGGGTGTACATCTGTCTTTCCAATGTGAGTTTTTAAATTCTTTTGGGTATATTCCTAGCAGGGGTATAGCAGGGTCAAATGGGACCCGTAGTCCTAGTTTTCTGAGAAATCTCCACACGGATCTCCACAATGGTTGCACAAGTCTGCAATCCCACCAACAGTGTAGAAGGGTTCCTTTCTC
>PVIC010052306.1:0-12208 GCA_004025085.1 Thryonomys swinderianus | reverse complement strand
AAAAAAAAAAAAAAAAAAAAAAAAAAAAAAAAAAAAAAAAAAAAAAAAAAAAAAAGAATCAACAAGCAGGATCACATTAAATTAAAAATCTGTACACCAAAACAGGTTAGGTAAAACTCTTGCAGACATTGGCTTAGGCAGAGACTTTATGAATAAAACCTCTATAGCATAAGAATTAGCAGAAAGAATCAACAAATGGGATCTCATCCTACTGAAAAGCTTCTGCACAGCAAAAGAAGTCACTGGCACTGCTAAAAGACAACCAACAACAAGGGAAAAAAATCTTTACTAGCTGTTTATCAGACAAAGGGCTATTATCTACAATATATAAAGAACTTAAACAGATCAGCCTCCCCAAGTTTAAAGACCCAGTTCAAAAATGGGCATGTGAAATGAACAGACAATTCTCAGAGGCAGAAGTCAAAGCAGCTAAGAAGCATATGAACAAATGTTCAACATGACTGGTCATTCGAGAGATGCAAATGAAAACAACACTGAGATTTCATCTCACTCCACAAAGAACAGCCGCTATTACAAAATCAACAAACAATAAATACTGGCAAGGCTGTAGGGAGAAAGGAACCCTTCTCCACTGTTGGTGGGACTGCAGACTTGTACAACCATTGTGGAGATCTGTGTAGAGATTTATCGGAAAACTAAGACTAGGGGACTCATTTGACTCTGCTATCCCCCTGCTAGGATATACCCAAAAGAATTTTAAAAACCACATTGGAAAGACAGATGTACACCCTTGTTCATAGCAGCTCAGTTCGTGATGGCTCAATCTTGGAAACAACCCAAATGCCCATCAACTGGAGAGTGGATAAAGAAGATGTGGGTTTTTTATAAAATGGAGTATTATTCTGCCATAAAGAATGACAATATTAATTCATTTATGTGCAAATGGATATATCCAGAGGCCACACTAATAAGTGAAATAAATAGATCACAGATAGGCAAATATCAGATCTTCTCTTTGATATGAGCACCTGTAGATGCAAATGAGCTCTAGAAAGTATGACAGTTTTTGTAGAATGGGAAATTTTCCAAAGGAAATTTGGTGTGGGAATGTAATGAGGGGAAGGAATAAATATGATTTTGAAAGAAAATAAAAGAGCATGTATAAAGGGGGTGGGGAGGTGTGGGTGGGTAGGGATATGGGTAAAAATGAGAATTAACTTGTGTCATATATTGGTACAAATTCCCCAGTGTTATGTGTGACTGTGAGACGTATATAAAAGGTACCAACAGGGGCCAGAGGGTTAGCTCAGTGGTTCCAGCGCCTGCCTCACAAGCGCAAGGTCCTGAATTTGATCTCCGGTAACCACATATAATGCTGGGCGTGGAGACACGCCCACCAACAATCAACGCCGTATACCACAATGCCGGATGTGATGGCTCATGTCTGTAATCGCAGCACTCGGGAGGCAGAGACAGGAGGATTGCTGAGTTCGCGGCAGCTTGCCTGGGCACCATAGTGAGCTCAGGGCCAGCCTGAACTACAAAGCGAGACCCTGTCTCAAAAAGCAAAAAAAAAAAAAAAAAAAAAAAAAAAAAAAAAAAAAAAAAAAAAAAAAAAAAAAAAAAAGACCCTATCGACAAGCAGTTAAGTGAAATGAACAGACATCTCTCTCAGGATAAGAATACAAATGACCAATAAATACATTTATCTGGCTATTTGAGAAATGTATAGTAAAACATCACTGAGATTCCACCTTACTCTAGAAAGAATCAAATAACAAATGCTGATGAAATTGGAGGTATGGGGACTCTCCTACCTTATTGGTGAAAACGTAAACTAGTAAAACCACTATAGAAATCAGTATGGAGAGTCCTCAAAAAACTGAAAATAGAAATTCCATTTGACCAAACTACTCCCTTCTTAGATACCTTCCACAAAGAATTAAAGTTGCAATGATCCATGTACACTCATGTTTGTAACAGCACAATTTACATTAACTAAATCTTGGAAGCACCTTAACCATCAACAGGTGAATAGATAAAGAAAATGTGGTATTTATGCACAATGGAGTACAACGCTGCCATAAAGATGAATAAATGAGTCATTCACAGGAAAACAGATGTACCTCGAGACCATAATCTTAAATGTAATAAATCAGACACACAAGTTTAAATATTGCATGGTTTCTCTTTTATGATAGATTTAAAATAGAAATAAAAAGCAAAATAAAACAATAGATAATAGGAGATAATAGGAGAAAAAATGAGATGAAGGGAGGATAAAAAAAAATGCAGCGAGGAGGGAAGGGAACATGAATTAAGATGTGATATACACATGTAGCAACTCCTTACAATGAATGTCATCATTATGTATACTAAAACATGTTCTAATGAAAACAGAAATAGCCGGGTGTGGTGGCTCACGCCTGTAATCCCAGCACTCAGGAGGCAGAAACAGGAGGATTGCTGAGTTCGAGGCTTGCCTGGGTTACAGAGTGAGCTCAGGGCCAGCCTGAACTACAAAGCAAGACCCTGTCTCAAAAAAAAAAAAAAAAACAAATAGCCAGGCATGGTTTTTCATGCCTGTAATCCCAGCACTCTGGAGATAGAGGCAGGAGGAGTGCCAGGAGTTCAAGGCCAGCCTAGGCTACATAGTGAATTCAGAGTCAGCCTGAACTATAAAGCGAGACTTTGTCTCAAAAAAAACTAAAATAAATAAATATAGATAAAAATAAAAACAGAAAGTACAAAAGCCTCTTCTCACATTTTTAAGTAACAGGTGCATTTCTAGAATGTTCTAGAAAGTGCAAGTAAAAAAGCAATCACTTAAATTAATTCCAAATTCCTAAAAGTTAATGCAATATTCCTTTATAGGCAAGAATTTTAGATCTTGCTATACACTTAGCATCTTAGGGAATGAGTTTTTTCAGCTGAATTGGTGGGCATGGTCACACATGCATATAATCCCAGCATTCAGGAAGCTAAGGCAGGAGGACCACAGGAGTTTAAAGCCAGCCTCCGCTACATAGTAAATTCAAAGCCAATCTGAATTACACAGTGAGACCTTGTCTGGAAGGAAAAAAAAAAGAATTGAAGGACAAGTCCTCTATCTAAAAACACATTAACCATGCCTACACTCAAATCAGTATGTTGGTGAATACCAGCAGCTCACTGCAAGCTACCCACTTCACAGGTTATCTCAGAAGCTCCGCGTTTTTTGGCTGTGGCCTCTGTCAGTAACAGTAAAGATAAAGATGCTTCCTTCTCAGTCAGAATTTCATGATCATCAGCTGTACGATGTTTTCTCTGGACAGTGAAGCATTCAAAATTGAGGATGCCTCCCCTTCCGATGAGAGGTCTAAGACCTGCAGTAAGCTAGCTGTGGTCATCAAAGGGAAGACGTTAGTTCTGTGGTAAACCGTTCACTCCATATATGCAGGAAAATTAACATGTTTAATCAGAAGCTTGCTGGCACTCACAAATGCTCAATCCTTCACATATTCTTTCTCTGCCTTTATCCTTTTTTTAATCTGCAAAGTCTTCTCAAATGAAAAAAGCCCTTGGGTTTATAAGTGAAGCTTAGATAAGTCAAGATTATGTTGCAGGGATGCCAAGGGATACTATTTCCTGTCTAAAACTTTGACTGGCTGCCCTCTAGCCTCAGCTCTCACACGACCTTACAAAAACTCCATGCACACGCTTCACCCAAGAGTTGCAGTTTGTGTTAAAAACAACAGACAGCAAGCATCTGCTCTGAAGCTTCCAGCATGTACCAGCGAAAGGCACCTTGCTGAATGGTAGCAATCATTCTGAATGTGATGATTCCAAGTCTTGGTTCATCTGCTTTCTGGAGAGAATCAACCTCTAGGTCTCAGGGTAAATGACTGAAGAAACACTTGAAAATAGAACTCAGTTTAGAACATACTTTTTCCTCACAAATTGTTTTTACAGGAGATAAAAGGCCACAGTTTGACCTCAGTACTCACCGAAGGGTCAACTTGATCATTTGTCACTCCTCGGAGAACTATTTTTAAGGGGTGCTTCATAAATGGAGCCAGGCAAAGGAGACCCTCCAGGTAATAGCCAATGCTGCGCAGGACACTACAGTCATGTTCCACGGATCCACCGTACAGGAGGCCAGGCTGATAATATAAGGTCGTTCCTTAAACCAGAGACGAAACAGCCAGATGAAGCAGGAACAAAACCAAGTGTTACAAGGAAACGAAGGCAGTGACTCCCAAGGGGAAAATCTGACGAGGGCATCCAAGGGAGCTCAGAATGCCACCCCAGGAGCCCACATTTAGCTCCAAACGCTGACTCACTACTGTTAAGCCTCTGTAACAATAATAAGCTGTGAATGTAACTTAATAAATAATAATAAATTGAACGTCTTCCTAAGTCATCTCAGATGCCAAACTCATGGCAGGGCACAGGGCAGGGCTCCTAACAGGCGCCATGGCCTTGCCACAGCACATTCTCAGACTATGGCTCGCAGATGACGGAAGCTCTGCATTGCCACAGAAGCAGCCAGTACCCCAGACATGAGATTTCTCACATTCTACTTACCAAACAAGATCCCCAGAAAAGGCATATACTTTGTACTATCTGATGCCATTAGCAGTGGCTATTTTAATATTAAATGAAACACTTATTAATAATTAGTATTATTAATGGAAACATCTAAAATTATGGCTTTAGTGGATGCTATTATCATTATTCACTTTTTCACATGTTCATATCATCTAAAACATTTTCACTAGATTTTTTTCTTTTTCTTTCTTTCTTTTTTTTTTTTTTGAGACAGGGTCTCACTTTGTAGTTCAGACTGGCCCTGAGCTCACTATGGAGCCCAGGCAAGCCTCCAACTCAGCAATCCTCCTGCCTCTGCCTCATGAGTGTTGGGATTACAGGCATGAGCCACCACGCCCGGCCATTTTTACTAGATTTATTTAGCATAAGAAAACATTATGATTACAGGATCAGGGGTAGTAAATGAACAAATAAGGTATTTCTGATACTCAAAAGCTTTTGCAATGTCTTCTGCTGCAGCATACCGAAGTACATTTACTACAAGAGGAAAAAGGTATGTTCAGTTGGGCCGGAGATTTAGCTCAGTGGTTCCGGCGCCTGCCTCACAAGCGCAAGGTCCTGAGTTCCATCCCAGGTAACCACATACAATGCTGGGCATGGTGACTCACGCCCACCAGCAATCAATACCACATACCACAGTGCTGGGCGTGGTAGCTCACGCCTGTCATCCCAGCACTCCGGAGGCAGAGACAGGAGGATTGCTCAATTCAAGGCTTGCCTGGGCTACATAGTGAGCTCAGGGCCAACCTGAACTACAAAGCGAGACCCTGTCCCAAAAAAAAGAAAAAAAAAAGCTGTTCAGTCACTCAAATCATAATCAGGAACACATTCTGTTCAAAGAGAAGGATTCTGGGTCATTTATCTTGAATAGTACTAAGAGTCACAATGTATCTTTTAGTTCAAGAAGCCAACAAAAGCTATGCAACCACAGTTTTTCGATTCCATTTGTTCAGGAGACATTGACCAGATCATCAGAATGATGGGAGAGGAAAAAAGGACACAGGATATGAGCAGTTTTCCACCAGGTATAGCTAACTACAGCTACAAAGTAGCACACCTCACATAGTCCAGAGCCATACATGAATCTAAGCTCATCTTCTCTTTAGAACTCATGTATATTGAAGGGTTTCTTGTGTGCAGTAGGCATGCAAAGGTAGAGTTTGCAGAGTCAACTAAAAGATGTTTTCCATTTTATCCTACACAATATAAAGATTTTAATTGCAGAAAAAGAAAGCTAGAAACAACCTAAAATTTGTCAGTTGAGAGCAGCTAAAGAAATTATCACTATCCATACAATGAGAACTATACTACAGCCCACAGAAACATGGAGATAGACTTCTATGTACTTGCACTGATAGCTCTTAAATATTCAGGTTAGTGAACAAAAGAAATGCTAGCTGCAGAACAGCGTAAAAGCATGACTCTGTTGATGTTGAGTTACATAATGACCATGGAAGCAAACATTGTGACAGTGGCAGTCTCTGGAGAAGGAAACAGAAAAAGAAAAAAGTAAAGAGATTTTAACATTTTTTGCATACACTTGTGTAAACTTACTTTAAGAAACAAAACTAAAATTTTGGCACCCATAAACTATCTCAGAATTCACTGTAAGAAATTTAATGTGATAATACAAACTGAAAAGTTTTATGCAAATGTTTAGTATAAAAATTTTTTTTTTTTTGAGACAGGGTCTCACTTTGTAGTTCAGGTTGGCCGTGAGCTCACTATGTAGCCCAGGCAAACCTTGAACTCAGCAATCCTCCTGAGTGCTGGGATGACAAGAGTGAACCACCACGCCCAGCACTGTGGTATGTGATATTGGTTGCTGGTGGGTGTGAGTCACCACGCCCAGCATTATTGTATGTCGTTACTGGGGATTAAACTCAGGACCTTGCACTTGCGAGGCAGGCGCCAGAACCACTGAGCTAAATCTCCGGCCCTAAAATATTTTTGTTATTAAAAAAGTACTTGATTGTTGGGCCGGAGATTTAGCTCAGTGGTTCCGGCACCTGCCTCGCAAGCACAAGGTCCTGAGTTCGATCCCGGTAACCACATAGAATGCTAAGCGTGGTGACTCACGCCCACCAGCAATCAATACCACATACCACAGTGCCAGGGGCGGGGCGGGGGGTGGCTCATGCCTATAATCCCAGCACTCAGGAGGCAGAGACAGGAGGATTGCTGAGTTTGCAGCGGTTTGCCTGGGCTACACATAGTGAGCTCAGGGCCAGCCTGAACTACGAAGTGAGACCCTGTCTCAAAAAAAAAAAAAAAAAAAGTACTTGATTGTTGAGGCAAATTGCCAGTTTTCTACCTTATGTAAGACACATGAATGTTCCTTACATTACGTGTATCTTCACTCAGTCATATCACAGACAGGAAACTGAGTTATTCCAGCTAACATAGTTCTGATAACTCAAAATGGTAAGTCTTTATCATAATCTCCACTTATAGCTCCCAACATAAAGTAACTCTGAAGAGTATACCCACAAAATATTCCAGCTGAGTGATAGCTTTCATAACACAAAATGATTGGTAAAGTTTTCACACAATACTATAACTTACACCACTAAAAAGAAAGAGAAACAAAAGAACAGCTAAAGTAGCATGCACAAGAGATTTCAGACTGGACAGAAAAGAAGCTTACCTGTTTGATTTATTTCAATTCGAGAACCATTAGTTATTTTGTCCAGTAGCCTTATGAAGCTGGCTTCAAAATCTGTGGAGAAAGAGAAAAGAGCAACCTTGTGTTAGGACACACATGATCCAGGTACTACGGCAGAGGGTGGGTTGCTTCCGGCAGCACTCCTGGGTCTTCCCAGGAACGGGGTGAAATCAGAGGCTGAGCAACCTAAAGCAGTGAGAAAGCACTGACTAAGAACGTATGGGAAGAACTGTGACAAAGAGCTGAGATTTTTCCATCCCATAAAAAATAGCAGCAATCTTTACCAGCAATCTAATGAGACATTAATTTGAGCTGCAGAAAACCCATTAACCACGTGTCCTTTGACACCAGGAGGGCAAGCCAAATGAAGTAAAAACAACACGAAGTATTCCTCCTAGCTCCAGAATTCCTGAGAGGGGAGATTAAACGGAGAGCCAACCTCCAGTTTCACAGACAGGAAGACATACGTCAGTACTTCTCTCTTTGAACAAACTGCCCTTTTTCCCCCCTCTTTAGGTTCTATAACTATCTAACTAGTTTACAGAGTGTTTTTTCATGAGAAGTACTTGAATATAGTACAGCATTACTATACCTGTTTTTAAATGCATGAAAAGACTAGTTGTTAATAAAATTCTACTGATGATAGGATTAGACATGAAGTTTGTGTTAAATGTTTATATTTTATGTTCAAATTTGTTTTAATTCCTTTTATGAACAGATTGCTATCTAAAATATACAAGCTAGTCATTCTTTAAAAGGTAAAGAAAGGAAGCAGAGGAGAAAGAAAAGTATTATATAAGAAAGAGAGAATAGATTTTAAATGTGAAAGTATGGAAGGGGGTAGAGAGATGGATGACTCAGTCAGGAAGATTACCTGTGTCCTCTGGCCTTCCTCTGAAATGATCTAATACGCATGCACGCATGCACACGTACACACGTACACATTCACACTCAGCTTCAAAGTCCAGGCCGTGAACAGGGAAAGGAAGACCTGTTTCTCTCACTGAAGGCTCTGTAACTGCCAGGCACCCTGCCAGCAGTTTGTGGGCACCGATCCTAGCTGTCACCTAAAGTGACCCCAAAGGGTAAGCCAGCCAACTAAGCAATTCTAATCTACCTGGTCTGTTACTTAACACTGCCTCCTAACTCCTGTCATAGGAGATTCTGCAATCTGTACAAACAGCACCCAGCTAGAAGTCCGAGAAACTCCATTAAAGGAGTAAAAATATCTAGTACCAGCAGTAGCATATGGAACACTTACTTTAAAATTCGTCATCTCTAGGCAATGAGTGTCACACCCATTTGATAGAAGGCTGAGACCCAAGACTGCTAACCAGTCTAACTTGGTCAGTAAGTGACAGAGATAGGACCCGAGCCCATACTTGTCCTTCTCCAAATTCTTGCTATTCAATTCACAATGACACTTTGTCTGATTCCATTTAATCACCCAGAGCCAAGTTCTTACTCTAGAAAACCATATAATTTTCAATTGCAGGTAGTGGCCTACTGAAAGACCTTGAAGTTGGTATGAGTCCCCAATCAATATTTCTTTTTAATGAAATTAAAACAGAATGGTCTGTAGAAGTTCCCTTTATCTGCAATTTCACTTTTCACGGTTTCAGTTACCTATAGTCCACTAGTCTGAAAATATTAAATGGAAAATTCCAGAAATAAACAACATTTGCACCTCATTCTGGGTTGCCTGATGAAATCCCGTGCCATTCCCTCCCTTCTGCTGGAGATCAGAATTAGCGCTTTGTCTGGAACACCCAACCCATATACGCTATCCACTGTTAGTCACTTAGTTGCCATCAGTTATCAGACCCAGTGTTGTGTTACCACAGTACTTGTGCTCAAATAATCTTTACTTAATAATGGCTCCAAGGCATGAGAGTAGAGATGGCAGCTATTTAGATATGCCAAAGATCAGCCCATTACCATAGGTATTTACACATAGGAAAAATGTAGTATACTAGGGCTTGGTACTATCCAGTTTCAGGAATCCACTGAGGGTCTTGGAACACGTGTTCTGCAGATAAAGAGGTACTACCATATACTGGAATAACTATACACAGCACACAGTAACTGAACACTGTTCATGAAACTTTAGTTTCAGTTTAACGTATCTTCATGTGAGCTGTAAAAGTAGGATCACACAAATGTGAAAGTAAATGAACTACGGAATTCAATTAGAAAGTACTTCTAAGATTTTCTACAGAATATTCTATTTCTTAAAAAAAATCAAGCACAATCTGTATCACCACAAAGTACTCCACACAGAAAAAGAAAGCCCTTACTTTCTTCAAGCTTTCCAGGTGCCTAAATCTAAGGAACAAGTAAAGCTAAAAATTAAAACCGTAGAAAGAAAAAAAGAAGAAAGAAAGCATGATTTTGGAAATGTTTTTGTCTTGCAATCCCCAGGGGTGCTTAAGCACAAACTTGAGTAGGAAGAGAATGGGCACCTTCAAGACCTCCAGGCAAAACCAGCCAGGTCACTCCAAGCAGATACTTGAGAACCAGTATTTCAAAGACCAACATCCATAGCTAGTTCCAGAGTCCTGCTAACAGTGAAGATAGAGCTCCATCACCTGGTATGAAAAAGATCAAGTTCAGCTAAGAGTTGAGATCAAAGTTTCCTAATGTCTTCAAACCAAAATGTATGGAATCCCTCACCCAGACTCTTCTCTTCCAAGACCATTCCTAGGGGTACAACACAGATGTTGGTTGGCCAGGTTCTACTTCTTCACCTGCGTGGAGGTTACACAAGTGTTCATTTTATAATCCCTTCAGCACTATTTGATACCGTAGGCATTGCTCATGTTCTTATATACAAGGTCTTAAGTAAATTTTTTTTTTTTTTTTGAGACAGGGTCTCGCTTTGTAGTTCAGGCTGTCTCTGAGTTCACTATGTAGCCCAGGCAAGCCTCGAACTCAGTAATCCTCCTGTCTCTGCCTCCCGAGTGCTGGGATTACAGACGTGAGCCACCACGCCCGGCTTAAGTAAATTTTTAAATTATTGGAACCATCTATCTTGAGATTCCTTCAAATAACACTTCCAGTGCCTAATCCCCTGCTCTTCCCCAGCCTCACAATAATCCCCAGGGCTGAATGACTTCACATGTGTGTTCTGTAAGACAAAATGGAAACCCAGCACCGAGAGTGGCTAAGGCAGGAAGACCCTAACTTCCAGTCCTGCTAGGGCAACTTACAGGCCCTTTCTCAAAATAACAATCAATGAATCTATCAATCTATCAATAAATGGTTTGGGGACGTAGCTTACAAGACAGTACCCTAGGTCTGATCTCCAATACCATTAAAAAAATTTTTTTAAAAAGACTAAATGGCAAAAACAAGTCTGCAAAAGAGGAGTGGGGAAAAATACAACTAAAAGATCTACAGTTTCCCAGGTACAGTGACACACATCTATAATCTCAACTACTCTGAGAGGCTAAAGAAGGGGAGGGTATAGCAAGTACCAGGCCAGCCTGAGCACTCTGAAAAATACACCTGAAATTTTTTGAAAAATTTTTTTAATTTAAAACTTAAAAATAAAAATGGCTGGGAATGCAGCTTAGCACATGCAAGGAGTGAAGAGACCACCAAAGATACAGACAAGCAGTATAAGAACAAGGAGGAAATTTCAATCAGCACAATTTCAACTTAAAAGTATTCTCATTTAAATATCTACATTTGAACTAACTGAATAAATCATGGAACATCCATGCATCAGTATATTCTGTAGCCTTCTAACTAATGAGTTCTTCAACATATTGTACTGATCTGAATAAAGAAAGATGGCTCAATAATAAATGACAATCCGAAACAGATAAACAAAAGATACAAAAAGACTAAAAACAAAAGTAATGAAAAATACTTATCAGGCCAGAGATTTAGCTCAATGGTTCCAGCACCTGCCTAGCAAGCACAAGGTCCCTAGTTCGTTCCCAGATAGCCACATACAGCAGTACTGGGCATGGTGACTCATGCCCACCAGCAATCAGTACCACATACCACAATCCTGGGTGTGGTGGTTGACCTCTGTAATCCCAGCATTAGGGAAACACAGGCAAGAGGACTGCTGTGAGTTCGAGGCTTGCCTGGGCTACACAGTGAGCTCAGGGCCAGCCTGAACTGCAAAGTGAGATCCTGTCTCAAAAAAAAAAAAAAAAGAAAAGAAAAGAAAAATACTTATCAAGGCTGGGGATTTAGCTAAGTGGTTTCAGAAAGTGCCTCAAAAGTGCAAGGTCCCAAATTTAATACTGTCATAATGGCAGGTGTGGAGCTCACACCTGAAATCCCAGCACTCAAGAGGCAGAGGCAGGAGGATTGCTGTGAGTTCAAGGCTTGCCTGGGCTACATAGTGAGCCCAGGGCCAGACTGAACTACCAAGCGAGACCCCATCTTAAAAATAAAAAATGTTGCCGGGCGTGGTGGCTCACGCCTGTAATCCCAGCACTCGGGAGGCAGAGACAGGAGGATTGCTGAGTTCAAGGCTTGCCTGAGCTACATACTGAGCTCAGGGCCAGCCTGAACTACGAAGCAAGACCCTGTCTCAAAATAAATAAATAAATAAATAAATAATGTTATACACTCAGAAATGTGTATAGGACTTACACGCTCAAAACTATAAAACCATAATGAAAGAAATTCTAAAATACCTAAATAAATGGAGAACTAGATTATATTTAAGACAAGACTCAATGTAACAGAAATATCAATTTTCTCCAAACTGACATTTAGGTTTAACATAGTTCTTGTCAAATATCCCAGCAGGATTGTTTTCTAGATAAGATTATTCTAAAATTTATATGGAAAGGAAACATTATCTGTCTAGATAAGTAAAATGACAGAAAAATAGAAGTTAAATTTGAACAATCAATCTATCTGATGGCCAAATTTATATAGTCACAGTAACCGAGATTGTGTGATACTAAAAAAGGATAGATAGGGCCAGAGGGTTAGCTCAGTGGTTCCGGTGCCTGCCTCGCAAGC
>PVIC010052305.1:0-12209 GCA_004025085.1 Thryonomys swinderianus | reverse complement strand
ATGAGGGGAAGGAATAAATATGATACAGAAAGAAAATAAAAGAGCATGTATAAGGGGGGAGGAGGGGGGAGTGGGTAGGGATATGGGTAAAAATGAGAATTAACTTGTGGCATATACTGGTACAAATTTCCCAATGTTATATGTGATTTTGAGATGTATATAAATTGTACCAATAAAGAATTCAATTAAAAAAAATCATCATGACATCTAAACTGTGAAATACTGAAGTTTTCCTCAAAGTTTACTTGATAGGATACCACATGTTTTCTACAGATGAATAGTTATATATAATTGAATTATATGGATTAAAATGATAAATCATTTAGTTTGTAGCTCCGTGGATTTCCAAAAAGTGGAAACATCTGTAACCAATAAAAATTGAACAGTAGCAAACCCCATAAGATGATCTCACACACAATGTGAAATATTTTGATGCACCACAATTAACAACTTCATTTCCCAAAATAAGGATGTCTTGTGTTGTGTGGCAGGAGCCCACTCATTCCCAGGATGTGTCTTTCACCACATTTGAGTCTGGTGAGCCTCAGCTACATACTGTAGGGAGTTACTCCAAGCAAAGTATTTGCATTTTTGACACAGTTACTGAGTCATTCAGAATTGCCACACTTCACTGTTGCAACACCCACCTTAGAACCCCATGGGCAAAGAACAAGGGTTCTTTGTTCCGCTACTACTCTGTTTCCTATGCTTCTCTGTTTCAACACTATGCCTGTTCTTCCATAATACACCACAGTATGTAGCTGCTGTTTAAATTTGACAATAGGCTTACTACAATACTGGTATCTTACGAAGAGAAAATTTGGTGATTCATCCTTAGCTATAGGAAACCAGACACAACAGAGGTTATTAGGCTCAGAATCTATCTGTGGATTACTTGATTTTAACACTTGAATGGGCCAGTTAGGTGTGAGTCCATGAGTTAACCCTAGCATTGCGACCATTTTTGGTAAGATAATGATACTAGAACTTGCTTCTTGTTGTGTCTCTACCTAGACATTAACTTGCCATTTCAGACCAGCTGTTGAGGTGGTTTAGATGCTGCTGGCAGCTAACATCTTATCTTTTAAAAAGAAAACACAATGTGTTAACATTGTCAGTGCAATTATAGGGGATTACTCTTCATTACTGTTTTTCTGTATGTTCTGAATTTCCTAAAATTTTTGTAATCAGAGAAAGATAGTTATTTTTAAAACCCAAAGTAGAGCAATGATGTTGATAAGTCCAAATAAAGTATTAAAAATGTGACTCTAGCCATACGCAGAGGTGCACCCTATAGTTCAGGCTACTTGGGAGCTTAGATAGGAGAATCACTTGAGCCCAGGTATTCAGAATCAACTGGGCAGTATAGCAAGCCTGTCCTAAAAAAATATTTAATGTGGCTTTGCCAGCAGTAGGGAGAAAGCATATTTTATAATTGAAATGATTTATAGGCTATTAGGCTAATTTAAAATCACTTTGGACTTTTGGATATATTCAAACCATATGTTTCTTAGTGTGATCCTTGCTTATTCATACTAATTGGTTTCTTCATATGTGAAATGAGCCTTGAACAGTCAAGAACTCTAAGGAAAGACTATTTTAGTATAAGTGTTTCTCTTCTCTTTTTCCATTGATAACTATTAATACTTTCCCTTTTTATCTTCCCTTCATGCACACATAGAAACATACCTCACCTTTTGGATTTTTGTTTCTTTTCTCAGAGAGGCCTGCTTAAGCTCACCAGTGTCCTTCAAGATGCATCCTATTCAATATAGTTAAGATTAGTGCTAAATATAACAGATCAGTATGAAGAATTAAATGTATTGGTAATTTTCAGTCAAAGACATTGGATTTATTTGATGTTGATAGCTTTTGTCATTGTACAAGAGAGGAGGAAATTATATGAGAATAACAATAGAGAGGAATCATGGTGTTCTTATTTTACACTTTGTTAATGATATGTGGAGCATGTAAGTTCATTAAAATTTAAATAGTTACTAATCCCCCTGGAAATTACATTCCTCTATATGAAGCTCACCAGTTGATAGTTCACATAAGAAACTTCCAAATTCAAGGGTTGCTTTGCTATCACTTCTTTTGCCTTTAAGATGTATTTTGTGTTATTTTCTTTTTACTCCAGCTTTTGTAACTTCTCTTGTAGGTATACATTCCACACACTTTCATACTCAATCCATCTCACTCTCCTCTTCCACTCTCTCCTTGCCCGCCTCTTTCCACTCGTGCTCCAGTCCTTCTCCCTCTTCTCCCTGTCTCTTCCTCTGAGCCCCTTCTTCCTTTCCATACATGTATTTCCTTCTATGTGCTTCCACTTCTTTGCAGTGGAATTAAATAATAGAGACCAAACCAGTACTCTCTTCATCCAGTGACCTTGAAGTATAATTTACTTCCATAATCTCTACAAAAGCTTCCAATCAATCAACCTTGTAAGTTCTGATTAACTGGGTATTTTCATGTTCTAATGCTCAAGATAAATTTTAAATGCTTTTGCTGATTTTACTTTAGATATAATAGCGATGTTTCCTGAAGTTTTATTACAAATTTGGGTTAAATATTAATTTTTTTTGCTTTGCAATTTTAGTCCTCAAAGCATTTTCACATACAGTAATCTGAGGGCTGTTTTGGAAAGCCAAACTCTATTTAGCAACATCACTATGGGAAAATTCGTTGTCCCTAGTTTTAGACAACTGGCTTACAAATGAACTTTTGAAGCACAACCCATCAGTGTTTCTGTTGTTGTTATTGTTCATAATGATAGCCTTTTAAAGTATAGTTTATTTTCTTCCCAACCATGCTGGTTTAGAGAACTTTCTCTACTTACTAAGTTTCTTTTTCATGTTGACCAAAGTTCTACCTCACCTTTTCCATCTATTTTACCTTAAGGACACTTAATTTTGTATTCCTTAATACATGATCATCTCCAGAAAGTCTAGTTTATTTCAGTGGCATTTAAAGGTTTTACAGATACATCTCGATGTGTGGCTTAGTCATTAATAAATTTTCAAGTGTAACGTTTTCATTGTAGTAGAAACCAGGTATTGGATGAAGGCTAGAAAAATATTATTTCAGATGAAGTTTCTTTCATAGAACCATGAGCAATTTATTCTTAACACTGTTCCAAAGTGCTTTTCGTGCAGACATTTCAATCAGATTTTTTGTTTTTCATCACCATCACTCCATTTTTTCCAAAGAGGGTAAAATATACAAGAAAAACCAGTGAAAAATTACCAATCACCTCAGTTGCTCCAACCCCTCAACCATTTTTGCTGCTCTTATCTGGCTGGTGTTTTTTTGGTTGAACTGGCAAGGGAACTGACTTACCTTGAGTAATATAATTAAAGGTCAATGACTATGTTTTGATGGTAAGGAAAGCTACATGATTGCTCTATTTTTATTTCAATCTACTGTACCAGAGGTGAATGTGTTCATTTGCAATTGGGAATAGCATATTACAATGGAAGAACAGGTGTTCTTGACTCAGACTGCTTAGCATGAATTCCAGCTCTACCAGTTAATAAACAGATGATCTTGGCCAGGTTGGTAACCTAGGGGTCATTTATTTTGTTCATAAAAAGAGGTAAAATACTGCCTTCTTCCCAGTATTTGGCAAGTAGTAACCAATTAGTTCCGTTTAAACTTTTGCCATGAATGTTATTACTGCTAAACATATTTTCTCCTTGGTGATTATAGCTGTTCAATACCACATTTTGAAATATTTAATTGTTTTACATGCAAAATTGTTTTATACATAATTATCTATATTGTTAGTTTTCTGGGCAGTTCCTAAGAAATGCAGAGATAAATCACAGAATCAGGGTACAGAAATAACTGTTTAGTCTTTCTTCTCTTTGTATTTCCATTTTAACAACAAAACCTTAAAATCCAGACATTTTTCTCCAATAATGGACACAGCTATGGCCTTTTTGTGGTGCAGTTCTAAAGAAAGGGTAATGAAACACACATAATTTCGGTCTCAACTGTATCATGTCATAGCTTTGTGACCTTTGCTAAGTTAATCTCTTTAAAATTCAGCTCCTTTCCCTGTAGAATGGAGAATAACTGTATCTATCAGGTGATATAAGTGAAGCACTTAATGCACACACGCCATGGATAATGGATGGCCTAACTCAATGGCTACAAACCTATGGCACGCATGATAGTTGTCCTTCTTTTAAGACAAAAGATGTTAATGTATGAGTTTCCTTTCCCAAATTAAAATCGCAGTATGCAAGTTTAATTGTAGTGTTGGAACTTTATGATAAATCAGTGGTTTTTGGGTTGCAGTTTGGGCATTCATCTCTAAAAGGTTCACCATCACTGACTTAACTTCTACCTTAATCTATTGCACAGTCTTGGAGACTAGCAGTGTATATCACTGTAGCACTTCTCATAGACTCTAATACTTCAAAAAAAAAAAAAAAACCTTGTTTGGCTGTGTTTAATGCATTATTTTCTGAACTTATTTATGTATCAAACTTCTTATCTCCAAATACTTAGCACCAAAAATGTAATTGGAGAAGCACTGCTATGTACTTGATAGCTTCTCCCTTCTATTTTTTCTTTTGTTGTTTTGGTTTTGGTTTTGGTTTTTAGGCTAGCTTCATATTTTAACTATATCAAAATCTCATCAATGTGATGAAATGTCTAAGCCAACATTGTTTTTAACTGTGATGACAAACATTTAGTTATTTCTTTGTACATTTTATATCAAATCAATACGTCTTCAGAGTATAGATATTCAGACAAGATTTTTGTCTTCATTGTTTTCAGAAACAATTTATTGTGAAAAGAGAAAAGCATATGTGAGCTGTATTTGAATTTATTTTTATTATTACTACACGTGTCTTAGTGTAAAACCTAGCTTTTGTGTTACTTCATGGAAGAAGAAATTCAATATACTCAGATAACAGAATGTTCTTATGATTTTTCTTACCTATATGATAAGAAATGTCATGCAGAGAGATATCAAATTCTCTTTTATCTAATTTAGATACCTAATGGAATACCAACTGATTGGACTTCTGCAATATTTACACCTTTGGGTCCTTGTGACAACTCAAAATAAACACCTTATCTCTCCACATAGTACTCTTCCTACTTTAATAATAAATCCAATTTCTAGCATAATCCTCCTGTAACAAACTATTCCTGTAGAGAATGCATACCAAAAGAAGTTCCAAAATCAATAAAATTTAAATTCACCTTTATGAGTGGAAGTGTGCTGGATATTGTGGTAGGAGGAGAAGGCTAAGAAGACATTAAGGGAAGAAAAATAATGGTACAGCCCTCATCTTGTAGGGCACTCACATCTTTAGGCTCAATTGGATTTTTATATGTTTTGTTAATAGTAATATTTTATCTATATTATGGTTTTTGTCTTGTGTCCCTGAAAGTCCATGTGCTAAAAGGTTTGCTTGCTAACTGGTATCACTCTTTGAAGCTGCTGCAACGTGTAGGACATGGGGCCTACAGGAAGGAAGTGAGGTCACTGGGAATGTGCCCTTGAAAGGGTCACTGATACTTTGACCCTTCTTCTTTACTCTCCCTACTTTCTGGAAGCTGTAAGGTGAGCAGCCTCATCCGGGCACTCCCTGCTAGGATGCTCTGCCTTATTATAAGCCCAAAACCAATATGACCAAATGACCATAGACTAAAATCACTGACACTGTGATCCCAACAACCTCTTCTCCCAGTTTATCTCAAGTTTTTATTTTTTTTTTGAGAGAGGGTCTCGCTTTGTAGTTCAGGCTGGCCCTGAGCTCAATATGTAGCCCAGGCAAGCCTTGAACTCAGCAATCCACCTGTCTACCTCACAAGTGCTGGGATTATAGGTGTGAGCCACCATGCCCAGGTATCTCAGGTATTTTATGACAGCAATGGAAAGATGACAGAGTCTGGTACTCAAGTACCAGTTTAGGTAGGGATTTCAGAAATACACTGTAATAACACTTCCTGGAGTGAGAAATATTCATGGTACAGAGTATATAGCTCTTCCACGCATTCTTATATTAGTTCTACACTGGCTGAAAAGTTGAGAATAAAACGACAAGTGGTAGAAATCATATCCCAGTTTCTTTGTACCATATTTCCATGAAAAAAACTGGATCTGATATTGTTTTGCTACAAAAAATTCAATAGGGTTTATTTTCACAGGATGTCTTGTTTTTTGTATACAACAATTTACTTTTATTCATGTACAACACTATTCATTTATTCATATACAAAAACCTACGTTTATTCAGATTCAGTCATGTCATCTTCTGGAACAATATGACTCAGTGTGCCTAAGGTGGGGTGTGGAAATTTACAGATTTAACAAGTTCTGTGAGTAATATTGCTATATGTGGTCTGTATGTGCTATATGTGGACCACACCTTGAAAACAGCTGAGTTGGACTTTAATTATAGTTGTTTGGTTTTTTTGTTTGTTTTTTGTGGTACCAGGGATCGAACTTGGGCCCTTGTGTGTCCAAGATTGGTGTGGTACCAGTTGAGCTAAATCCCCAGTCCCCAATTATAGTTTAACAAATGCAAATATAAAGTTTAAAAATAGAGGTCTCATTCCATGCCAATTCGTTACTGTGCACAGAAAAATTCTGCAAATATAATTATTTTGTATATAATGTATATCATGTGGAGGATTTTTAAAATTAATCATGACAGAAGCAGTCCTTTTTTTTCTGTTATACCACACCTCTGTCATCAATATCTCTCACCTAAATCATCACTCACAAACTCATAACTGGTCTCCAAGCCACCACTTTTAACCCTTCAATTTGTTCTCCTCATGGCTATCAGAAAGATTTTTCTGAAAGGGAAAATACTCAGATTATTATTTTACTAAAAGCTCTTACAAAGCACCATCTCATGTACAGAATAAAGTTCAACCTCATTGTATCAATTCTGGACCCATCTGATTTATCTGTCCCACTTTTACACCAGATATTTCCCTTGAAATTATCTGGTTTTCTTATCCTTCATGAAGTATGCCCTTTCCTTTTCCCTTTAGCATGTTTTCTTCCTGTTTCACATTACTTATCATACATGTTAGTATCCAGTTACACCTTCAGTTTTTCATACTTTAGAAAAGATATGATATTATACATCTGTGTCCTATTTATTTCAGTTATGTGTATGTCTTCAAGGTACATACATTTGAGCATAAATGAGTCAAATTTATCATTCCTATGACCAAGTAATATTCCATTGTATATATTTAAAAAAACTACATCTTCTTTACTTAGTCTCCCATTGATTGGAATTTGGGCTTTTTTCAAGATTTAGCTATCACAAACTGAACTGCTATAAACATTGGCGCACATATGTTGCTGTGGTATGATTCTTTTAATTCCTTCATGTATATATCTAGCAAGGGAATAGCAGGGTGAAATGGACCTTGAGAATCCTAGATTTTTTAAGGAATCTCCACACTGATCTCCATACTGGTTGCACAAGTCTACATTCCCAACAACAGTGGAAAAGGGTCTGTTCCTCCCTACAACCCCACCAGCATTTGTTGTTGGTTTATTTCATGATATCAACTATTTTTTTGTGGAATGAGATGAAACCTCAGTGTTGTTTTCACCTGCATCTCTCAAATGACCAGTGATGTTGAACATTTCTATATATGTTCTTTAGCTGCCTTTACTTATCTGAAAAATGTCTGTTCATTTCAGATGTCCATTTCTGAATTAAGTCTTTAAATTTGGGGGTGACTTTTAAAGTCCTTTATATACTCTAGGTAGTTGTCTGAAAAACAGCAGGTAAAAATTCTTTACCTTATTATAGGTTGTCTATTCACTCTGTTGGTGGTCTCTCTTGCTTTGCAGACATTTTTGAATAAGATGAGAGCTCACTTGATTCTTTCTGCTAGTTCCCCCGCTGCTGAGGTTTTGTTCATAAAGTCTTTCCTTATGCCAGTGTTTTCAAGAGTTCTACCTAACCTGTTTTCCAGTAGGATTAGTGTTTCTGTTTTAATACTTAGATATCTAGTGCACTTTGATTGTAGTTTGGTGCATGGAGAAAGAGGTGGATCTAGCTTTAATCTTTGGCTGGTGGAAACTGAGTTTCCAGCACTATTTGTTAAAGAGGCAATCTTTGCTTTATTGAAGGTGTTTCACTCCTTGTCAAAGATGAGGTGGCTTAGTATATCTAGGTTGTGTCTTCTAATCTCTTCCACTGATACTTGGGTCTGGTTCTTTGCCAGTACCATGCTGTTTTTATCACAGTGGCTTTGTAGTATACTTTCAAGTCGGGGATTGTGACCATATGCCAAAATTTAGAATTAACCAGAAAAGTGTTCACAATGCACAGGTCCTTCAATATGGCAGTATCACCCTTTGGGAATAAAGGAACAGCAGGGAGTTGGGGAGACAGAAGAATAGAAGGGGAGGGAGAGATCAGAAATAGGATTAGAGGATCTATAAAGATCACACAAACCTCAGGAAACTGATGAAGGCTAGAGGACAAAAGAGACAGAAAGGACAAATACAAAACAGAACAGACTAACAACAGCAGGACCACTAGAAACTGTATTCACCCTCCTATAATAGTACAGAAGAAAGAGAGAATAGGGAAGACTGAAATGCATTAACATCAGGGAACTGATACTGACCAAAAGATAAGAGAGGATGAAGGAACAAAAGAACAGGGGTACTTGGTAGCAACAAGCTAACAGGAGATTATTTTCCCTCTCCTGTAAAAATAAGAGCAGTTGAAAAGAGAAAAATCCTGAAATTGGACAGACTCAGCAACAAGAGAGTAGAGAAAGAAAGAATGAAAGAGAGGTCAGAAAAAAGAAAAAGAAGAATAACAGCAACAACAGCAAAAGCCAAAAATGCTACCATAAGGGCCCTTAAAGGCATGGATCTGCTGTCTCCTGTAGATAGTGTGGGCAGTAACATGCAGGTAGGATTTAACTAGTCAAAGGGACACAGCTGTCATCCCCTGTCTATGTTCCGGCTATAGTGTCTGAGTTGAGCTCAATGAACTCCTGCAGACTTGAACTCTGCAAGAATCTGGGGTCCTATTGGTGGGATTGACTCAATAAACTCACCAATGGCTGTAGTCCACAGGATTTCTTCACTCCTCCAGTGGGTGCTTTTTCGTTGTGGCAGACAGAGAAGTTGTATACCGAAGGCCTTTGCCTAAGTCCCAGCACAGCTGCTTCACTTATTCAGGCTGTGCAGACAAGTAAATAGAATCTCTGGGGGCTCCTCCCCACTTGTCAGTCCCATGAGAGATCAGGACCCAAGTGTCAGTGCGAACAGACAAGAAAAATGGAGTCTCTGTGGGCTCCTTTTCCCACACTGGTGATGCCGGAGGTCAGAGCCCAAATGCTGTGGGGAAGGCAGCCCAAGTGCTGTTAAAACTGACATATTTTACATTGAATGATCTTCAACCCAGTCACCATTTAGAAGATCTACATGGCTCAGTGAAACAGTATTTTCCATATGACTAATGGACGATATTACAAAAGCATGGATGAATAAAAAACCCACTCGACTTGCAGGATAGAGCAATGAATTTTCATTTAACCAAGAAAGAAGTGTTCATTGATATGGTTTCAGATCTTACCTTGTACTAATGCTTAAGAAACTACAATTTGTTGAGTTTTGAATGAAGGAATATATATATACACACATAGGTATTAGTATCTGAAAGTCCTATTAAAATACCAATCAATTTATCAGTTGCTTTATCAGCGTGAATAAAACTTTATTTCATATCCCTCACCAAAATAATTTATAATAACAAGTAATAAGAAAAAGCAGTTCTGAAGATCCAGGTGTGTTTAGCTGTGTTCCATTAAACTAAATCCGATATTAAAGAAAGTTGCCCAAATGATAAACAACACCACTCTTCTTGCATTTTGGGGGGACATATTTATTTAATGAAACTATGTTCATTATATCAACCAGTGTTTATGATTATTTTAAATGAATTAATTAATATTTTTTAAGTTCCTGAGCTAATTTCAAGTCTGGTAAACATGAAAGAAAGAAACTGATTTTAAGATACTTTCCAATTTTAAAGGTTGTAAATAGAGCTTGGTACCAAAAAATTGAAGAATTGTTGAGTTAGCTTTTGAGTTCTTAATGATGCGCTAAGGTTTTGTTCATAAACCACTAGTGGATATGAGAATAGTTCAGGAATAGGTGATTTTTGTGAGAATTCTAAGAACCATTTTCCTATGTGACCTGTCACATACAAAGTATTCATCTATGACCTTTTGAGCAGTATTGCATCTATTTCTCTAGTGTCTTTAATATGCTGTTTCCTGAGCGTTCCATTTGCCAGAGATTTGTTTATGCTATATCAAGTCTGTGATCTATCCCCTGATATAGTATTTCCTTCCAAACCCACAGCAGATGTATTTCAGAGTTCAGGGAAGAAATGCGACTTGCTGTACTATATATAACTAGTTGCCTCTGTCTCACTTATTGGTTTAAAAAAATCGTTATGATAAAAAGTGATTTTAGTCACCTTCCTTGTTACCACCCTCACCCTTAAAATATGATTTGTAATACACAGAGTATTAATAACCATTTCTTTAAAAAATAGCTAATCTACACTATATCTCTTCTGCAGCAGGCTAGGTTTTAACTAAAAGCTAATTAGAAACATAACAATATCTTAAAGAGTATACAGTAATGATTTGGTCTTATTCCTAGCGAATCAGGCATGTATTTCCGGATACTTTTTTGTCACAAAAATTAACCCATTTTTACAGATTAGGGATGTCTCAAATGGTGGAGCTTCTCCTGTTCTCTCAGTTTGCTCAGTCTAGTGACAAACATAACTGACAGTGGAAGTGGTGTCGGAAGTCCAGGCACCACAAGCAACTGTTTCTACATAATAATACCACCTACAGTACCAGCTCCCCCCATGGGCCCTCAGCTCACCTTGCCACAGAAGGACCAGTTGTACTTGGCGTGCTGCCTGATTTCTGTTCTCCTCACTTTTCCAGAAGGAGGCACTATAGCAGCTTCCCAATTCACTGAAGATTATGATATTTTTGGTGCTTTAGGCACGAGGAAAAGACCTAGGCCCAAGCCTAGAGAGCCATTTCCATAGCATTTTTAAGAAATAATTTATATATTTATTTCACTTGATGAAGTGCGATGATAGAACTTTTTTTTTTTTTTTTTGCTTTCTTTTTGGACACAGGGCCTCGCTTTGGAGTTCAGGCTGGCCCTGAGCTCACTATGATGCCCAGGCAAGCCGCTGCGAACTCAGTAATCCTCTTGTCTCTGCCTCCCAAGTGCTGGGATTACAGGCGTGAGCCACCACGTCCGGCATTGTGGTATGCGGTATTGATTGTTGGTGGGCGTGAGTCTCCACGCCCAGCATTATATGTGGTAACTGGGGATCGAACTCAGGTCCTTGCGCTTGCGAGGCAGGCGCTGGAACCACTGAGCTAACCCTCCGGCCCCAATAGAACTTTTTTTGAGAAAACTTCTATGAAGTAGTCAATTTAAGAAACTTAAATTTAAAAAATAATAATAATTTAAAAATTTAAAAAAAAAAAGAAACTTAAATTTGATTCCTCTGTGACTGGGAATAATCATTGACAAAAAATATTTTCACAAAATAGGACTCTGAAGAGAAAGACGCTAGTTTGCCTTAAAAATGTAGACAGTTTTTGTGTTTTACCAGTATATGACACAATTTAATTCTCATTTTTCCCATTCCCCTACCGACCCCACAACCCCCACCCCCTAAATACATAAGCTTTGTTTCCCTTTTTTATTACCATCACATTTTTTCTTTACCCCTCATTACTCACCCCCACCATATTTCCCTTTGAATATTTTCTACTTCACAATATCCATCATACATTCTAGAACTCATTAACATCTTCAGTTTCTCATACGGAGAACAGATATGATATTTACACATGTGTGACCTATTTATTTCACTTATGAGTATGTCATGAAGGTACATCCATTTGAGTATAAACGACTCGAACTTATCATTTTTTTATTTATTTATTTTTTTATTGAATTCTTTATTGGTACAATTTATATACATCTCAAAATCACATATAACATTGGGAAATTTGTACCAGTATATGCCACAAGTTAATTCTCATTTTTACCCATATCCCTACCCACTCCCCCCTCCTCCCCCCTTATACATGCTCTTTTATTTTCTTTCTGTATCATATTTATTCCTTCCCCTCATCACATT
>PVIC010052304.1:0-12169 GCA_004025085.1 Thryonomys swinderianus | reverse complement strand
TTTTTTTTGCTTTTTTGGAGACAGGGTCTTGCTTTGTAGTTCAGGCTGGCCCTGAGCTCACTGTGGTGCCCAGGCAAGCCGCCGCGAACTCAGCAATCCTCCCGTCTCTGCCTCCCGAGTGCTGGGATTACAGGCGTGAGCCACCACGCCCAGCATTATATGTGGTAACCGGGGATCGAACTCAGGTCCTTACACTTGCAAGGCAGGCGCCGGAACCACTGAGCTAACCCTCTGGCCCGAAACTTGCCATTCTTTATGGCAGAGTAATACTCCATTTTATAAAAAAACCCCATGTCTTCTTTATCCAGTCTCCAGTTGATGGGCATTTGGGTTGTTCCCAAAATTGGGCTATCACAAACTAAGCTGCTATGAGCAAGGGTGTACATATGTCTTTCAATGTGATTTTTAAAAATTCCTTTGAGTATATTTCTCACAGGGGAATAGCAGGGTCAAATGGGACCTCTAGGCCTAGTTTTCTGAGGAATCTCCACACAGATCTCCACAATGGTTGCACAAGTCTGCAATCCTACCAACAGTGGAGAAGGGTTCCTTTCTCCCTACAACCTTGCCAGCATTTATTGGTTGATTTTGCAATAGCAGCCATTCTTTGTGGAGTGAGATGAAATCTGATACAAATATAAAACAATGGGATTTTAAACTTGCATCTTATATTTGTATATATTTTCGCTCCTGTGAAATAATTGTAATTCTTGGATGACTCCAACACAATTACTCATTTGTTTAGTCTCCCAGTACACATTTGATGGTCTCAGAGTAATAGTGCTTACAATATTACCAATGATTTGTTCATTTTAAGGTTTATTTGCAATCATTTTTTGTCCTCAGGGGATATCTTATTAGAACTCTGTAATCAATTTACAATGCTTCAAAGTCATTTTAAATACAGTCTCTGTTTGCAATAGATCTTTGTGATTACAAGGGCTGGTAGAGAATATGATGATTATTTAAATTTTTAAAAACCCAACACCTTATTATAAGTGACAATTACCAGGAATGATGGAATAAGTGTGGTTAAAGTGAGCGGAATATTTTGAGGGAGTTCAATAGCAATGTATGCTTTTATTGGCAGATTTGTTTTTTTACTCAACCATTCATGCTATCTTTCGATCACTTCTCATTGGTCAAACCTTTGTGGGATTTCTGTCAAGTAAACATAACAGTGTGTCCTCACCCACCTTATTCACTGGATCTGACACTGTGCAACTTCTGGCTTTTCCCTGAAGTCCAAATTGCCATGAAAAGGTAGACGTTTGGAATTAATTCAGTACCTCAAGACAGTCACAACAGTGCAACTAAAGACAGTAATGTAGAAGAACTTCCAGAATTTCATCAGAAAGTGGCAAGAATGATGGGATAACTGTGATCAAAGGGAGTGGGTGTGTTTTGAGCAAGATTAGTGACATTGTGTCTTTTACTTTAATACATTTAAAAAATGTATTAAATATTTAAATATTAAATATTTTTTTGAGACAGGGTCTCACTTTGTAGTTAATATTAAATATTTTTGATCATAGCTCATACATTGCATTCATTTTAAAATTTGATCTCAGTTCTTAAGGATTTGTTTTTGTTATGTTAAATTTTGTTTCATATTTATGTGAAGTATTTACATTTATTAAACTTAAATGTACAAAATAAGGTAGACTGAAATATTGCTTTAACTGTATACTTAACCTTGGCCCTTCTATATATTTTCTTCTTCCTCATAGGTATTTAAACAATATGTATGTGAAGCCTTCCATTTAAAAAATACTTAACAGTTTATCTGAAGATCAGTCCACAGTAGTACAGAGATAATTCTCATTTTCTTTTTATAGCTTCCTTAAATTCCATTCAGTGGTTGTATCTTGATTTATTTGATCCATCCTGTATTATAGACATTTGGATTGCTTTCAAGATTTTTATTATTATTAATAGTGTTGCAATGCCTGTGCATATTCTGACATTTGTCAATGTGCCTTCACAATAGATTACTAGAAAATATCTAGCAAGGTATCAGCAAATTTTTTTTTTTTTGAGACAGGGTCTTGCTTTGTAGTTCAGGCTGGCCCTGAACTCACTAGGTAGCCCAGACAAGCCTCGAACTCAGCAATCCTCCTGCTTCTACCTCCCAAGTGCTAGGATTACAGGCACGAGCTACCACACCCAACATTGTGGTATGTGATACTGATTGCTGGTGGGCATGAGTCACCATGCCTGCTATTGTTGTATATGGTTACTGGCAATTGAACTCAGGACCTTACACTTGCTAGGGCAGGCGCTGGAACCACTGAGCTAAATCTCCGGCCCTATTAGCAAATTTTTCTCTGGAAGAGATACTCCATTTTCCATTCCCAGCAGCAGAATATAAGTGCTTATTTCCTCACAGTTTTGCCAACTCTGTACATTATCAAATTTTTCTTAATCTGATAGGTGAGAAATGGAACGTTTAAAATTATATTTTAAAAAATTATCAACAGTGGTAAGCTTTTAGCAGAAGTTTACACTTTCTCATTAGTAGTTTCTTACTCTTGATAATATATTATCATTGTTTTTCTCCTCCAATTAAAAAAACACCTCATAATTACTAAGAATATTTTCTCTTTGTGATTTGTTGCACACATTTTCCCAGTTTATACTTTGCCCCCTTATTTTATGTTACTTACGATGTTTCTCATATGCAAAGGTATTTTTATATCATTAATTTTATCAGTCCTGTTAATGTTTCTTTTTTCATCAGTCTTTTTTCTTTTTGCTTCTGCGTTTTGAGTTATGGTTGGGAATATTTCCCTAGTCTCATGTAGTAAAGCAATTCATTGTTTTATTTAGAATGCTTTCATTTCGTTAAATTTCTAACAGATTTAGATATTTTATGGCATGAGAAGTAGATCTATTTTCCATTTTAAAAAATATAGATATCTATTTAGTTATCCTAATACCACTTTGTATGGATTCATCTTGAAATGACTGCAGCCATCTTGAGTTCTGACCTCTATGTTTGATTCAGAGTAAACTTACTTGACTTTTTCTGCATAGTTTTTCCAGCATGTAATAAATACACAAAGCCATTAGAATGGTATGTGGATTTTTACAAGCAGACCCTGACACCAGGAATGTGTTTGACATTTGGATATTAGCTGACAACAAACCAGTTATATTCCAGCTTGGATGAAATCACTTTGGTCATCACTGATATTCCTTGTCCTAACTAATGTCCCTCATTCAGACCCAGTCTAGGAGGATCAACTTAATTTGCTGCCACCCAGGACCAAGAGCTTCTGGTGGAAAGTTCCCAATGACTCAGATCCTGTGCTGTCCCGATCTGTCTGCTTCTGGTCTCACAGCACCTAAAGGCCAGTTCTCAGACACCGAGACAAGAGTAGTTCCAGAGCTCACTTAATGGCCTGTCTTTCCTGCCACTAATTTGTAATGCTGACCTTATCATGGCTTAAGCTTCCACATGCAACTGTGTTCACTGCATAACTCTTTGCTGCACTGAAGATAATACTAAGAATTTTAACTAAAGTTGGAGTGCTAATTAAATGAATCAGCAGAAGTTTTCAAAAACATAAGAGCTATAAAGTAGTGTTTGCCATAGACTCTGTGGGGTAAAAGAACCCTTAAATATTATGATGCTTGATGAATATTTAAAAATTTATGTGTACATCTTAAAATATAATCAGATTATTTTGACTAAATTGAAAAACCTTCCTTCTGTATTTACAAGAAAAGTGCTGAATTTTTTGTGAAGAGAAACGTCCTTTTAGATTGTGAATAGCAGTGCTTTAAGTTAGACATTTTCTTGGTTCAGATTTGTGTGTATCTGATAATGAGGCATATTGACATATTTTTGAAAACAGCGATCATTTGTCTTTTTGAAAATGAAAGTAAAAACGTGAAAAAGAATTAAACTAGGTTTACATTATACTGAAAAAGATAATTCTTAGATGCTTTTGTTCAAGGTCTTCAACATAAATCTCATCTGTGTTTCCAATCTAGTTTACAAAGCCAAGACTTTGAGGATGTTTTCTTTACTTTATAAGATTTTCCTAAGTCATTCAACACTAACTCTCTCCACACACCCCTGCCTTTCTTTTATACTTTGACATGCAGCCCTGCAAGGGAAGTAAGTTAACAGTTTTGTAAATAATTACTTTGGGGTTGCAAATAACTTTAGGAAGTTTAAAGTGAAATTAAAGGAAAAGGAAGGAAGGAAAGGCTTAAGTAAGAAGCGAAACTCACATGGTTGAGAACAGATATGCTTCTGGCTAAAGATTCAGGGCCCAACATTGTCTTTTTAGGCAGGATTGGAGTGTGAGGAAGGACGTGACCAAGTCAGTCCTCACAGAGCACTTGGGGAAAAGAATGGATCTTCACATGAGATAGCTTTGCAGTAGGTTTTTCTTGCTCTGGATTGTTTAACCAAGAAGTACTGAAAATGCAGTCCTCTTTTCAGAATCTTACAATCAGAAAATAACAGTAAGAACCATAGAATAGGAACCTACTTTATTTTCTTCTCAAAGTTGAAAACATTTCTGTTTTCTTATGGGGGGTCAATATCTCAATTGGCCTAATTAACTTAATTTGATGCCACCCAGGACTGATCATCCGGGTCTGCTTAACTGCATTATAAGGTGTCTCCAACTCACATCTCACATCTCCAAACTTTTCCAAAAGTTCTTCAGTTCCAAAAGCTTCTAAACCTCAGGTAGGAAGACAATAATTATTCCACTTCTGTGGTATTAATTTTCTGTCTCAATTGCCCCATTGCTGGGTTACAATACCCAGCACCAGTAAGGAGAGTAGGTATAATTTGGAGTTTCTAGAGATTTAGTCTATGGTCACTTGACTCTAAATAGAAGCACCGTGGGAGAAGGGCATGGGTGTGCAATGATGCTTAGTTCATGGTGGCTGGGAAGCAGAGCAGGGAAAGTGCCGGAGAGGAAGTAGTAAGTGAAAAGATATAGAATTCCAAGGTCACATCTTTGATCCACCTAGATGCACCCAGAAGTGTGCTTTACTAATTTCCCAGGTTTTAACCCAGCCAATCAAGCTCACAGTGCACCTCAATTATCACAATGTTACTATGGAAATTCATTTATAAATTGTGTGAACGTATGTTTTTACTTAGTATATGTGTGAAGAGTGGAACAGCTAAGTCATATAGTAACTTACAGACAGAAACTATCAAATTGTCTTCCATAATAGCTGAACAAATTTACATTCCCACCAATATATAAAAGGTCCAATTTCTCTGTATCCTAAATGATACTTACCTAGCAGATATCATGTTGTGTATTGTTGTTTGCTTTATATTTTTTAATAGCTAATTGTACCTATTAGAATTGAATATAATTATTAAATCTACTTTGGAAAACTTGGTCCGGATACATTGCTCAGTATTTGTTCTTTTATTATGGAGTCAGATTAGTTCTCTATTTAGATCATATAACTCATCATTTATATGATTTTCAAATATTTTCTCCCATTTCACAGGTTGTTTTTTTTTTTTGAGACAGGGTCTCACTTTATAATTCAGGCTGGTCCTGAACTCACAATGTAGCCCAGGCAAGCCTCAAACTCACAGCAATCTTCTGTGATCAATGTCTCTGCCTCCCAAGTGCTGGGATTACAGGCATGAGCCACCACACCCAGCCATTTCACAATTTTTAAGAAAACTTTCTAGATGTTGTCCTTTTTAGGAAAATGCTTTTGGTTGTGATGATTTTAAACTTTTTCAATTAATAATTTTTGTATTTGTGTTCTTTTGGTTTTCTAAGAAACTGTTATTTAATTCAAGGTTACAAAGATTTATATTATGTTTCCTTTAAGAGTTTTAATGTTTTTTGGCCAACCATGTAGTATGTTGTTTCAACAGAGACATAACTAGCACACAAGAACATAGAACAATTGGGGAATATGAGTTACTCACTATATTGTAATAAAAGTTCTAACTTACCTGGATGACTTAGCAAATATATAAGGTAAATTTTATCACCTTCCTTTCAACAACTGATAAAGTAGTCCCCAAAACCAACAAAGCAATTTTTAACCTTGTTTTAATAAATAATGAATAGTTATAGAATGTTGTTAAACTTTTGAAAAATGACTACAACTTCTTTGTGGATTATAGTAACCTTTTTCTCTTTGACTAACTTTGGCTTGATGGCTGTTATAGATAGAGCTATTGGTACTCTTGCTTACTTTCAGATTCCATTTGTACAGTGTATTATTTTCTCCATTCATTGTCATTTTGTGTATGTCTTTCCCAGTGAGGTGTGTTCATTGCAGGAAACAGAGAATTGTGTGCTATTTCAAAATCCAGTCTTCTGATTTTTGTTTTAATTGTAGAAC
Source organism: Thryonomys swinderianus (assembly GCA_004025085.1). Classification (NCBI taxonomy): domain Eukaryota; kingdom Metazoa; phylum Chordata; class Mammalia; order Rodentia; family Thryonomyidae; genus Thryonomys; species Thryonomys swinderianus. The sequence continues at coordinate 5,815 of PVIC010052304.1, read as the reverse complement.
TGTTACCATTACATTTATGGTATTATTGAAGGCTATGTGTTAATTCCTGTTTTCTTGTTTTTCTAATGTTTGAATAATTTCTAAACTCTTATTTGTTTATCTACTCTTCTCCTTTCTTGTGTAGGATTCTTTTAAATATCTTCTGCAATTCTGGCTTAGTAGTCATGAATTTTTTTAGCTTATGCTAATTTTAGATGGTTCCTACTTGTTTTTCATTTCTGAGACATGACTTTACTGGATATCATAGTTCAGGTTGGGAGTTTCTTTTTTTTAGGGTTTGAGGTATATCATTACTTTTTTTCCTGTTCTTTAGAGTTTCTCCTAAGGAATCTGCCATTATTCTGATGGATTTGACTTGTAAATGACATGGGATTTCTCTGTTGCAGCTTTCAAGTATTCTTTTCTTGTCCTGGCACTCTTGGCATTTTAACTGTAATACGGCATTGGCAGTTTCTTTCCTGATCATGCCTGTTTGGGGTGGGGTTCTAAATGCCTTCTGGTTATGGCTGCCTATATCTTTTCAAATATTTGGGAACTTTTCTATTATTTCGAAGAAGAAATCTTCTATTCCTTTAGCTTTTATCTTGGGACCCTCCTCTATACCAAATATTTTCAATTTTGGTAATTTATATTGTCCCAGATGTCTTGAACATAATTTTTAAGGATTACTGTCTAAGTGTAATAATTTTTTGATGTTGTCTTGAAGACCTTCTTAAATTTAGTCTTCTGCTTTAGTCTATTGATGAGGCTTTATATTGTTTTTTTTTAACATACTGAGGTTTTTATTTCCAAGTTTTCTCTTTGACATTTAAAAAAAAACTCTCTTTACTGAGTTACCCTTTTATTTCTTGCATTGCTTTTCTAAATGCATTCAGCTATTTCTTTCTATCCTCATTAAAAACCAACCTTTTGAGGGCTGAGGTATAGTTTAGTGGTTCTGGCACCTGCCTAGCAAGTGCAAGGTCCTGAGTTTGATCCCTGGTAACCATATACAACAATACCAGGTGTGGTGACTCACATCCACCAGCAATCAGTACTACACACCACAGTACTGGGTGTTGTAGCTCACACCTGAAATCTGAGCACTCGGGAGGCAGAGGCAGGAGGATTGCTGTGAGTTCGAACTTTTTGAATTTGTCCAGAATTTCATCTATTTCACAATATATGGATCCACTTATTCATGAGTTATGAAACTTTGAATGTGTCATGTGCCTTAATTTTTCATACTTTTTATGTTTCCTTTTTGAGATTTGTGTATCTCTTGGCATGGATATCTCTTCTAATTTTTTTTTTTTTTAGACTGGGTCTCTCTTTGTAGTTCAGGCTGGCTCTGAGCTCACTATGTAGCCCAGGCAAGCCTCAAACTCAGCAATCCTCCTGCCTCTGCCTCCCGCGTGCAGGGATTACAGGTGTGAGCCCCCATGGTCAGCATTGTGGTATGTGGTACTGATTGCTGGTGGGCGTGAGTCACCATGCCTGGTATTGTTGTATGTGGTTACCAGAGATAGAACTCAAGACCTTGTGCTTGCTAGGCAGACACCAGGACCACTGAGCCAAATCTCCAGCCCTTTCTTCTACTTTTTATTTTTTAATTGAATTCTTTATTGGTACATTTTATATACAGCTCACAATCACACTCCACATTCTGGAACTTGTTCCATTATATGACATGAGTTAATTATCATTTTTACCCATATCCTTACTCACCCCACAGCCCCCCATCCCCTATATACATGTGTTTTCTTTTTCTTTTCAAATCATCTTTGTTCTTTCCCCTCATTACTTTCCCCTACCACATTCCCTTTGACCTCTCTTCTACTTTTAAGTGAAGCTCTTCTTGGTGAGCAGCTTTGTTTTGAAAGCTCAATCCTCTGAACTTCTCTGAGAGGAGAAAACAAATCACAGTGATACCAAGAATAGAAACCAGATACTGACACACAGTGAAAACCAACAACTACACCACCAATAACAGTAGAAAAGAAAGGAACAAAAATAGTATACATTAAACTTGTGCTTATAGAATGATGTTCCCCTTCCCCAGTGTAGCAAACGTGAAATAATCAAGACTACTCCATGTTTCCCCTTTGTTGCCTTTTTGCTTTTCCATGCTGTTTAGTTTTTCTATCATCTTTCTTGATCCCCAGAATTCACTCTTTTATTCTTTCCTAAGAATATCAACAGTTTTACAGAGTTAGCTCTTGCATTTAGATTACAGTTGATCTGAATTTTGTATGTAGATTGAGATAGTAATCCAATTTCATTTCTTAGCATGGAGATATCTGCTTGTTCCAGCACCATTTATTGAAAGATTATTCCCATTGAACATGTTGGTATCTTGCTGAAAAGATTTATTTTTGTATTTTTAATTCTAGTAGTCTATCATATAACAGTACCACCCTTAAAATTAAAATGTTATATCAAACACAACTGAATTGAGTGGAAAAGTGAAAAAAATTCAGTATAGTACACACATTATCAGCCATTCTAAAAATCATACTGTAGAAAAGATGAAGAATGATGTAACAGGGAATAGGCCTGGTTTATTCAGGAAACTTTCAAGCGCTGTGCCACTGAGCTACATCCTGGCCTATCACCTGATTTTTAATCCTATGTAAGCACCAGAATTTCCAAAGCATTTTGCAATAATTTATTTTTTTCTATTTAAGTCTTCTAAAGCAGATACAGATTTATTTGCAATAAAGGTAATTTCAAGAGCACACAAAAGTTGACCAGAAACAAGAAGATTAAATCCATCAATCCAGCATAATGAAGGGCAAAAGGTACTGAATAGATGCCCTCATCACCCGAGGTGACTACTTGGAGTCCTCATACTAGAAAGCAATGACTGCTTGGTGTATCAATTTACAGTGGAATTTGTAATTGTACCTTATTCTCAATTTATTACTTAAGAACAATTTATACAATTTCAGTGACCTTTATAGACAATCTGGATCATCTAAAACACAATCTATGAAAGTATAAATATAAGGTCACAATTTTTCTTTTGGGCAACTCCTTAATGTAAAGATTTTAATATCGGTGTTATCCATTCTTTGAAATATAAAATATTTTAACAGAATTAAGGTTACACATTTATAAATGCTATATATATCATGACTAGTGTAAAATTATTCATAGTATTCTATTTAATATCCAAATAAAATTTACTACCAAACTTTTACAGTAGATATTAGTCTGCCATGCTTATTAACTGATTCCAAAGGTATAATTATAGCTTGTCATGATTTTAGTGTATTTTCAATCACTTTATTACTCAGGAATGCAGCATGTACAGAACAAATAAAGAGGTGGTGCAGCTACTCAAGAATCATGATAGTGGGCTGGGGATTTAGCTCAGTGGTTCTGGAGTCTGCCTTGCAAGTGGAAGGTCTGAAGTTCGATATCTGGCACTGCATACCACAATGGTTGGAGTGGTGGCTCACGCCTGTAATCCCAGAATTTGGGAGGCAGAGGCAGAGGCAGAGGCAGGAGAATTGCCTAGAGTTTGCAATTAGCCTGAGTGGCATAGTGAGCTCAGGGCCAGCCTGAACTACAAAGGGAGACCCTGTTTAAAAACAAAACAAAACAAAACAAAACAAAAAAAACAAAGAAAAAAGAATCACACTAGCTTTTCAAGCTAGCAGCCACATGCAGAGATACAAATCCCCACCATATGAGTAAAGTTGGGTCCAATTCATCAAAAAGTGCTGGTGGAGGTTGTTGGGGCCTTCCAGTGAGATCCCCAATCCAATGGCTAGTAGATGAGACAGCATCAGAGACAGAAGAAATCCTCTGAGAAAAATGTCCTTTATCTTCACAGCACTTGTGTTTCTCATGCTGAATTGGCTCTGCACTTTAGGTGCTTGAAAAGGAATTCCTTAGTGGGTATACTTTCTGGCCGGCTTGATCAGTTCCATATCCAAACTGGGTTTTTGTTCGAGATACTTTCAACTTGTTTTCTTGTGTCAATATAATCTTCCTCAGATTGAGAGCTGTTTTTTTTCTCCTGCCTATTCTCTGTGTATCTGTTTCAGAAGGTTTATTAGTATCTTGAGTCTGGGAGTGAGGTGGGCTGTCACAGTGAGAGCTCTCGGAGCTACTCCATCCAGATTCATGCTGGGCATCTAGCAGTATTTTTTTCCATGTCATCATTATAAACAGAGAGGGAGATTGGAACGCTGCTCCCATTCTCATTATTGCTGAAGTGTAATGCTACCCAGGAACTCTGCATCTTGTAACAGTGAGAACTGGGGATCCTGCTTTTTGACATAGCATCAGAGGCTACTGGAACCTGAAGATTCTACATGACAGCACCATCACATAAGAGCAGGGGGTGCCACAGGCCTGCAGCTCTGCCCACATTCTCTTGTTTGCTGTAGGTTTTGAAATCAGGAAGTGTGACTTTTTAAAAAAGTCGATATCAAAATTGTTTTGGATAGTCTGAATTCCTTGGATTTTCCTCGGAATTTTGAGATCATGTCATTTTCTGCAAAGAAGCTCCCTGAGATTCAGGTAGGTATTGTGGTGAATCTGTAGCTAAAGTTAAGAAATACTGCCATCTTAATAATAATTTTTCCAATCCATGATCATGGAATATCTTTGTATTTACTGTAGTATACATTAACTTCTTTCAGTGTTTTGTAGTTTTTTTTTTTTTTGAGACAGGGTCTCGCTTTGTAGTTCAGACTTGACCTGAACTCACTATGTAGCCCAAGTTAACCTTGAACTCACAGCAATCCCCCTGCCTCTGCCTCCCAAGTGCCGGGATTACAGGCGTGAACCACCAAGCCTGGCACTGTGATATGTGGTACTGGGGATCAGACTCGAACTAGGAACCTCGTGTTTGCCAGGCAGATCCCGGAACCACTAAGCTAAATCCCCGCCTCAACTTCCTACATTTTTGAAGAAGCAAAAGGGAAGAAAATGATTTTAAATGAGCTTTCAATAAGAAGTACTAGACTCACAGACATTTTTTTCTCTCATGGTCTGTGAATTCTGATTATATCTAACATTGTGTTTTCCTGTTGTCATTCTTTCTAACATAATTGAAGAATGTTGTCTGGGGAGGGGAAGCTAGTTTTGGTGCCAAAATACCAGAAAAGTAGTACAATAAATGACGGATTTTAGGCAATTTGAGATCACAATTCCCATAAGGAATTGTGACAAAGGCCATCTCACATCTCAGAATTGACTTTAATTGTAAGAATTGTTCTTATTTGCTTAAGTAAAGGAGATATTAAGCCTAATTAATTCTAATAATAGCCTAATTAATTCTAATAATAAGTGATTCATTGCTCTTTAGAGGTGAATGAAGCAAGAGATATGGTAAAAATCAAAGGTGTTGGTGATGGCTTACAAAAATGTGACACTGTGTTCATGATTTAAAAAATTTCAACAAGTGGATTATAATCTTTGAGAACTCCTGTGCCCCATAGGTGACCAAAATCACCAAGCTAGAGTTTGTGTCCAACAAAAGCTTATTTAACATAGACCTCATTAATAGACTGAAGAAGAAATTTATCTGTGAACTGCTTTAGACTGTGAGAAAAAAAGAAAACCGTTGTGGCCTCAGCCCTAGAGCTTCAATTTTGTGAGTATAAGCCTGATCCTAAACAGGGGAACAGCAGATGTGATAAAGGACCCAACTAAACAGGAAGTCTGCAGAGGCTGGGAGGTGATTAGCGATTACATTATTTGTCTTTCAGGAGACTTTGGAGTAAATAAAAGGCCCTGGGTTTCACATACAACACCACCTAATCTGGTCAGCTTCTAGCTAACCTGCCTGAGCTGCAAGAAGAGGCGTTAAACAGCTCAA
>PVIC010052303.1:0-12219 GCA_004025085.1 Thryonomys swinderianus | reverse complement strand
AAGACAACCAACAACATGGGAAAAAATCTTTACTAGCTGTTTATCAGACAAAGGGTTATTATCTACAATATAGAAAGAACTCAAACAGATCAGCCTCCCCAAGTTTAAGGACCCAATTCAAAAATGGGCATCTGAAATGAATAGACACTTCTCAGAGGCAGAAGTCAAAGCAGCCAAGAAGCATATGAAGAAATGTTTAACAACACTGGTCATTCAAGAGATGCAAATGAAAACAACACTGAGATTTCATCTCACTCCAAAAGAATGGCGGGCTATTACAAAATCAACCAACAATAAATGCTGGTGTGGCTGTGGGGAGAAAGGAACCCTTCTCCACTGTTGGTGGGATTGCAGACTTGTGCAACCATTGTGGAGATCCGTGTGGAGATTTCTCAGAAAACTAGGACTATGGGTCCCATTTGACCCTGCTAGGAATATACCCAAAAGAATTTTAAAAATCATATTGGAAAGGCAGATGTACACCCTTGTTCATAGCACCTCAGTTCATGATAGCTCAATCTTGGAAACAACCCAAATGCCCATCAACTGGAGACTGGACAAAGAAGATGTGGTTTTTTTATAAAACGGAGTATTATTCTGCCATAAAGAATGACAAGATCGATCAATTTAGGTGCAAATGGAGACACCTGGAGGATATACTAATAAGTGAAATAAATAGATCACAGATAGGCAAATACCGGATCTTCTCTTTGACATGAACACCTGTAGATGCAAATGAGCTCTAGGAAGTATGACAGCTTTTATAGAGCGGGAAATTTCCACAGGAAATTTGATGTGGGTATGTAATGATGGGAAGGAATAAATATGATTCAGAAAGAAAATTAAAAAGTATGTATAAAGGGGGTAGGGAGGTGCAGGTGGGTAGGGATATGGGTAAAAATGAGAATTAACTTGTGTCATATAGTGGTACAAATTCCCCAATGTTAAATGTGATTGTGAGATGTATATAAATTGTACCAATAAAGAATTCAATTTTTAAAAAATGCAATAGGTCCAATGAATCAGGTAGAGAAAGAAATTATGTATAAACACTGAGAACGAGGTCAACATGTGCCACATTCAGGAGGTTAGGGATTCATCTGAAAAGTAAAGGTTGTTTTAGCAAGATAAATTATCTTGTTTTCTGCTAGGAGCTTTTTCATTATCTAAGAACCCATGTACTAACGTAGCATTTGGTATTTGGAACTGTACATCTCAGATGACATATACATACATACATACATGTATATACACACATATATATCTGATTACTAAATATGCTGTTTAGATGTGCCTTTGAAAACTAAAGATACATAAGACTGACATATATATATATTGACCACTGAGTGCTCTCTTTTGTACAAATGCAGTGCACCTGGGCCTTAAACATATTAAAAGGTCTCTAACTCTTAACATTTCTGCTGTTATTCAATATCATTCAGGTGGGGAAAACCTCACCACCTGGACAATCCTGCCATTTAAAATGTGGCCTACATCAATTGGATTTAATTAAATAAGTGTTTTTGTTATTATAAAAATGAGACAGTTTGACATCAGGTAGTAAGTCTATTTGCGGTCAGTAGCAATATTTTCTGAGCTTATAAGAAATATAAAGCCATTCTTTCATTTTTTCAGTAATACCATTAAAACCTTACAGATGTGTTAAATACAAAATACCGTGATGACAGCTACATGCCTGTCTTCAATTCAAATTTAAATAAAAAGCTAGATTGATATGTAAAACTTTCTATGTAACTGTAATGCTAATTACTGCTGACTTTTTCATGTGTTAAATACATTTGCATTCCCTAAATTTGTGAGCCTTCTAAAGTACAGAGCGTAAATAAAATACCTTAATGTACTGCTCCTCCACCCCCCAAGCTCCTAAGAACCAACATTGTTTGTAATAAGACACTTTTTTCGTTTGCATTCCCAACTGTATTAGCATAATTAAAAAGCCTACACATGCTACATTCCAAAATTAGTCACTTAATTTGCTTATATCTGTAAGCAAATACTTAAAAGGAGCCTACTTCTGACAAAACTAGATTTATTGTTTCTTATAGTATGGTGTTAACTGGATTTGTTTAGTTTTTATTCTTTAAGATTTTGTTTGTAAAACTCTGTAGCTGTAGTCTGTTAATATTCTTCAGAAGTATAACTTGTAGCAGACAACCTGAATAGTATTTCAAGACGATAGGTGATTACCTGTAAGACAGATGGGATATGATAGTGGCCCTCTGTTCCCACAGGAAATTCCAATAGGGTCAAGACCTACTATTGCTACTTTAAGACCTCTGTAACTGGCCTTGTAGGTGTTCAACAACCAAGGTCTAGGGACAAAGCTAAGCAAGCCAAAAGGGCAAAGAGAATGACCAACACTTAGGTCCTTACCCTCCGAGGCCGGCTCTGACCCAGGGCACAGTGGGGATCAATGAAAGAGTCCTCAACTCCAGTGGGTCACATAACTTCCCACGCAGAGGCACTTTCAGACCACAGAAGACAAGAGTCAATGTGCCTTGTGCTAAACGGAGACTAAAGAGAGGCTGTCCCCTTCTTCTAAGGGAAAGTATATGGCCAAGCAGACCACGGCTCAGCATAGCAGATGACACAAATGGTAATACTCTAAGGGAGCCACAAGAGCTCTTCATCTGTCCCTAAAAGTAACCCCTGAGGGGCCGGAGGATCAGCTCAGTGGTTCCAGCACCTGCCTCGCAAGTGCAAGGTCCTGAGTTCGATCCCCGATAACCACATACAATGGTGGGTGTGGAGACTCACGCCCACCAGCAATCAATACCACAATGCCAGGCGTGGTAGCTCACGCCTGTAATCCCAGCACTTGGGAGGCAGAGACAGGAGGATTGCTGAGTTCGTGGCTTGCCTGGACTACATAGTGAGCTCAGAGCCAGCCTGAACTACAAAGTGAGACCCTGTCTCAAAAAAAAAAAAAAAAAAGTAACCCCTGAGAAGATGTGCTTGACTTTAATAGTAAAAAAGAGGTTAATTTTGATTATCGACTTGGTTTTAAACATCCAATGGCAAAGCATAAGAGAGTAAAATAACTAATATTTAAAAAAGAGAAAAAGGGTGAGATTATCTTCTGTCTCGTAAAAAGATTAAGGATAAATTCTCTCGGGGGGGGGGGCATGATACAGGCATGACACAGGAACAGGTTAAAGAGCCAATTCTTTGGCCTGTACCCCCTCCTCACTCCAAGTATAATGCATGTTTTCTTCTGGGACAGTCAGACACAAGCCAGTTTTGCTATGAACCACAGTTCTTCAGTCTATAGATGCTAAGAAGTAAGTAAAAGTGGGACAAAGTGTGACCATTTTGTGCCCTTTGTTACCTTAAAATTGTAGGTCAAATCCACTTTGAACTTTGCATACAGCTTGTTACATTTGGGCAGTATCATGTTTAAAAGTTAGCAAAATATGTAACCTCATTGCCTTTAAGATCAAAAACGCCAGAATCAAGTATCTCCCAGGACATTCAACAATGCCTGGAATGTTTTTATGCATATCACTATGAATATCAAAAATGTATCGATATGAACTAATTAATAAAAAACAACACCTGGAAGCCTCCAGTGACTGCGCTAAACCTGTGATCACCTAGGTTTCCTGAAAGGTGGTGCCCTAGCTGATTCAGACCATCAGTGACACAGATAACCCCTCACTGGAAAAGAGCCCACTTCCCCACCCCACCCCAACCAAGGCCACCCCACCCTGGCCAGAGAGATTCCAGAAGTGTGATACTAGCCCTGAGATCCTGAGGAGCTGGGACACACCCCTCATGAAGTCCCTGTACACTGGTGTCCAGCTTGGCAGCCTGGCCCGCCTAAACTCTTGTATCACAGTGGGCCCCGCCCACCACCTCAGCTGCCTTTCTTATCTAACATTCAAATTAAACCTTTTTTTCCTGAAGCGGAAAAAAAAGAGAGAGAAAGAGAACAGGTTGGAAACTTAATGGAAGCAACACTTTTTCATAGTTTCTAACTTTTATCTTTATTATTTGGACATTGAAAACAATAATGGGAAAGAAGTATTTCTTCAACCTTTCATACAAAAGGATTAAGTTATGTCTCAAGACCTTTCCAAATACAGCCACTCTGAGTTCCCAGTTCATTTTAAACATCCTAAACTATCTTTGCATAGTATGAGGGAAAAAAAAAAAGAGTGAAGAAGAACTAAAAAGGGAAAATCAGGCTAATTTACTGGCCAGTTTCCTCGAACAGCACTCACTCATAAGAAAGTTCTAGCCCTATGAGTGTCAAGACTTCTGATCTAAATGGGCTGTGCAAAATATATAATGAGGTGAAATTCATATACTGAACAGGGAAATAGCTTCTTCTGCTAACTGGCAGGCAGGGGAGCCACCCCACCCACCCACACACACACACACACACACACACACACACACTTCCCTCTTCCTCTTTTTTTATAGCCTAGATTGTTTAGATAACACAGGACTGTCTACGTCTCCAGAAGAGCTGTATGAAAATGAGGCTATGGAAAGAGGCTGATGGATGCAACTTTCTGACCAATTAATTTACATTGCTTAGAAGAGAAAATTAATGTAATAAGACCCTGATGCTGTATTTTCTGCCTCTCATGTAGCCCCTTACCCAATTATGTCCCTAAACATGGTATATGTAATCTCACTGCCTCACATCTATAACTACACCACCTTTCCTAGTTTAAGACTCCTGCCTTTTTTTGGGGATAGGCGGGGCTCACCTCTTTGGAAGTAATTCCAAGTTAGTCTCAGCAGCAATAAATACTTTGCCTCCAAAACTCCTGCAAGCATCTTTGATTGCCCTGGACTGGTTTGATTTCTTTTCTGCTGCTTCCTATGGGGACTCCCTTGTCCGGATAATCTGTCAGGGATCATCTCATAATTGGTTGAAGCCCTTGTGGAAGACAGCAGGGGTCCTACCCCTCCCCTGAATGGATGGTATAACCTCAGAATCCTAGCTGAGCCTCTTCAAAGATCTGGGAACCCTATCTGCTCACCATCAGAGGCTCTGTGAACCCAAGAAGTAAATAAGAGCACTTGCCCTTATGAAACTTGGTCCTTGCATTAGTTTCCATCTGTCTTTGTCCATCAGCATTAGTCTGCATTTGGTTTGGCCTGGTCTAGGTGCAGAGGTAAGAACGGCTATGTTTCTCTTTCTGCATGTTTTTGTGATTTCCAAGAATATTCACTACATGCCTAACCCGAATTGAGAAGGAAAGGTCTGATCACCCTTTTTAAGTATCTCCCTTCAACAACTCATGCTGAGAAAATAACGGAAGGGTGTTTCAATTACAATTGGATTGTCTGTTTGGTTTGCTTACTTGGTTTGGAATTGGATTGACTATTTATTTACTTGGTTTGGAACTGGCCCACTATTTTGTTTCTAGGACTGGGGCCTCCTAGCCCACCATTTTGTTTCTGGGGCAAATGAAGCATCCAGACCCACCATTCTGTTTCTGGAGCAGGACCTTCTGGCTCACCATTTTGTATCTATCACCAGGCCTCTTGGCCCACCATTTTGTTTCTAGGGGTGAGGCTTACTGATCCACCATTTTGTTTCTGGGGCAAGGCCTCCTGGCCTGCCATTTTGTTTCTGGGGCAGGACCTACTGGCTCACCATGTTGTTCCTAGGACTGCAACCTCTTGGCCCACCACTTTGTTTCTAGGATTGGGGCCTCCAAGTCTGCCATTTTGTTTCTGGGATGGGACCTCATGGCCCACCATTTTGTTTCTGGGGGTGTGGACTTCTGGCCCACCATCTTGTTTCTAGATTCAATTAAAAGTGTAAGGTCTTCAGGGAATGAAGTTGAAGTGGTTAACTATTGCATGAGTGGAGAATATAAATGTAGGTAAATATAACTTGATATTGTTCTATTCAGCCTATGCAGCCCGAACAAAAGGAGGGAAATGTACACATATATATGGGGCCCATCTCCATACCAGTGATGGTGCTTGTTTCTGTTCTGGTAACATTGCCTAGTATTGCCCAGTTTATAAATTAATAAAAGGTGAGACATGGTTTTAAAAGTGCTTATATAAGCCGGATGTGGTGGCTCATGCTTGTAATCCCAGCACTCAGGAGGCAGAGACAGGAAGATTGCTGAGTTCGAGGATTGCCTGGGCTACATAGTGAGCTCAGGGCCAGCCTGAACTACAAAGCGAGACCCTGTCTCAAAAAAAAATAATAATAATAATAATAAAAGTGCTTATATAAGATCAAAGACCCACTTAACACCCTATACAATATTTAAGTCACAAGTTCGATATTACAGATTTAAAATAATTTTTTTAGAGAGGTGAGCCCTAATATGATTGGAACACTTACACTCTCTCCTAAGAGACATAAAACAACCATTAGGCTCTTTGACTACTGGTTTGATTTTCTGCTTGACAATACAACACAGCTTTTTCTATAGTCATATTTTGCTAAAGATTATAAATGGACCCTGGAAAAGCTCCCAGTTTTTATTGTCTTTCTACACCTGAGATGATCAACATTTAGTTCTTGTGCCATGCTTAGTCTCCTTCCTGTCCTTTCCCCAATGCGCTGCTCCTAAAGAAAAACACAGTTCTTAACAGTGTTTAGTCCAAAACATTTCCCTCTGTGACTGCTAGATTTCAAAGCAGAGCTTCCAAATAGTAAATTTTCTTTCCCTGGAAGCTTGACATGATAAAACTAACTTCTACTTATCTCTGGACCACATAAAATCAAGTTAAACATTTAGCTAGTTGAGGAATATACATTTATTTCAATCGGAGTTGATGCTTAATTGGTGAGCTTCTTGTGCAGTACAAATTCTTAAACTATAATTATAGGGTTAATTTGTCCTTTTCAGTATTTTGTTGATAAAGAACTCAAGATTGATGTCCTACTGACAGCCAGTCAAATTTTAAGGTATAACAATCTGAGAATACAGCAACGAACAAAGGGACACTTTAAAGTTAAACAGTGGAGCACCTGCCTGTTCCTGGGAAAAGAGTCCTACTGTTACATCAGCCAGTCTGCAGTAGTAAGGAAAACTGTACAATGGTTTAAAAAGAGAGTTAACCAATATAAAAAAAAAAAGGCTCAAGGTGCCAAAAACAAACTCCTAGTGAAGTTCCATTCTAGCCAATTAGAGCCCTTATAGAACCCCTATTAATGATTTTCTTGCTATTGGCCATGAGTACCTGCCTAATAAATTACATTATACGGTTTATTCCCCAATGCCTAAAAGCTGTATCATCTTACCAGCTTACGATAGCCTCAAACTCAGAGTTACATTTATACTAGCCAAGACACAGCCCCCCCCCAGACAGTTGAGAAATCAGCTATAAACAAAAAGAAGGGGGAATGAACTGTGAAATAGCTTCTGCTAACTGGCAGGCAGGGGAGAAGCATCCTTCCCCATTTCCCTCCTCTTTCTATAGCCCAGCTTCTTTAGATAAAACAGGCAGGTCTTGGTCTCCAGAAGAGCTGTATGAAAATGAGGCTATGGAAATAAGCTGATTGATGTAACTTTCTGACCAATTAGCCTATAATGCTTGAAATAGAAAATTAATGTAATAAGAGCCCGATGCTGTATTCTTCACCTCTAACATAGCCCCTTACCAAATTATGTAACTCTATGCTCCTAATTATGGTGTACATAACCTAAGTGCCTCATTTCTATAAACCACACTTCCTTTCCTAGTTTATTTAAGGGACCTGCTTTTGTTCTAGGGGGAGCTGACCACTTTGCAAGGAATTCTAGGTTAGTCCCAGCCGGCAATAAATACTTTGCCTCCAAAAACTCTCAATGTGCCTGCCATTCTCCTGGACTGGTTTGCTTTATTTTCTCTGCTTCAGTATGGCCCACAGACTACAGGCTTCTCACATTTATCAGCTTTCAACAGCCCAATACTAGGGAAAAGGCACAGTCCCTTTAGTCAGAAGGACTATACAACACACTGAGTTTCTACGACTTAAAACAAAAATCACTAGATTCAATTCACCAGTTTAATGCTTTTAGCCAGGATTTAAGAGGACACATAGAAAATAGCTTCATATTTCCTCAGTGCTTTCCAACTCACCTCAATCTTTGAACTTTATTACCCAAAGCCACTATTATTGATAAGAAGTGACAATGTAGAACAAAAACTTTAAAAGTCTGCTTTGTCCTAATAATAATCCACTGGGTTCTCCTAAAATTAAAATAAAATAATAACAAAAAAATCCTGAAACAAAGTATTGAAGCAAATTCATTATGGATTAAACTATGCCTGCAAAAGTCATACCTGGAAGCCAAGCCACAGCGTGACTGTATTAAGAAACAGAGCTTTAAGAAGGTAATGAAGTGCAAATGAAGTTGTAAGCACAGATCCCTAACCCAACACCATGCCTGGAGTCTTTATAAGATGACCAAATGAAGGCACAGAAAAAGTTTCCTTCCACAAGCTAGGAAAGGAGTTCTCAAAAGACACTAAACCTAGCACCTTGCTCTCTGATTTTCAGCCTCCAAATCTGTGAGAAAATGAACATCTGTGATGTAAGCCAATGTTTGGTGTTCATCACTGTAGCCCAAGCAGACTAATGTAAAATAGCCTAGAGCTTGAATTGACTCTGCGAAGCATTTTTCCATTATCAAACAAAATTACAAATGGGTTATAGTTAGATGAAGATGCTTCTTGCAAATTGAATATGTATGCAGAACATGTTATTAGCCAAAAACAAAAATATCAATTTATGGAAATTTAATCAACCAATGATCAATTATGACAATCAGTGTTTGTTAGATAAAATACCCAGCATCTTTATTAAGCATCCCGGAAAAGCAGCTTGAAACCCAGCACAGGAATAACTTGAACAACTCCAAATAATTAGTTGACAAGGCTATTAATCATAGAGTAAAACTCATTCCATTAACCACTCACAGGAGCATTTTACAGATTACATAATAGGCTCATTTATTTAACTACAACCATTGTTAAATAAACAAAAATAGAAAATTTCAAAGTAGATTTTTACCTTGGTAGCTGCCAGCTCCCACTGAGGTGAGAATACACCTAGTAAAACTATAACAATGATCTTTTTAATCCGTGAGTAACCTTTCCTAAATTTTAGAATAAAAGTAAAGACATTGGGAATGTGTTAAAGCTTAAAAAAAAAAAAGCAAACAAAACTACTGCTTGCAGAATTAGGAATATTATTAGAACCAAAACTGTGCTGCTTTAACTACTATACTTCCTTCATCAAAACCCTAACGACAATTTTGAAAGAAAATTCTTATATGTAAGAACCAGAGAGGGAAAAAAAGGAAGGAAGAAGAAAAGAAGAAGGAGGAGGAGGAGGAAGGAAGAGGAGGAGAAGAGAAAGAAGAAGAGGAGGAAGAGGAAGAGAGAAGAAGAAGAACAAGAACAAGAAGAAAGGAAACTTTAGATGTGCCAGAAGAACTAAGCAAGAACTGCAAAATTCAAATCTGCACCAATCTAAAAATATACTTGTAATTTTATGTAATACTTCTCTGTGTTCTATCTAGTTATGATTTAAGAAGCAAAAATATCCCCAAATAGTATTTTATTAATAGATAAAATACTTTGCTCTAATGAAACTGGATGCATTGCATTTATACAATCTGAAGTGTATTTCCAAGAAATCAGTCAAGATACTGAAAATAATGTTTTCATTTTTCTAGCAGAAGGACAAAGTACTGGATATTCACATCTTCAATAGGAATTAACTCCACTGGGTCTAATACTTCTCATGCTATGACTTTTCACAATATTTTTACCCCTGTCACCAGGAAGACAATATTCATAAATGTAAAATGAACAACCGAGAGCAGACTATACAACCAATGGAGAGAAACAAAGGCATGGAGCTCAGAAACTCAAGTTCTCAAGCCTTCTGAGTAACCAGATTTATTGAATTTAGGTCAAATTCAATACCACCCAAGCCTCAGTTTTCTTACCTATAAAAGGAGGGAGGTCAAACTATATTACCTCTAAAGATGCTGTCAGTGGTACAGCTGGGAAAATGAAATTATTTTCAACACCTAAAATACATTATAGTACAAAAAAAATGTGAGCCCTAGGGCAGATTCCAAACAGGTAACATGGGAAAAAAATCCCCAAACAACATGGATGTTTATTAATCCCACAAAGTGTACAACACTGCTGAGGAATAAAGGCAATGCTTGGGAGTCAAGTATGTTTACTGAAATCTCATGTTTGCCATTCATTCTGCTCTAATCCATAAGCTCAGGGAATAACTTCAGTGAACTCAAGGTGATCTTCCTGCCTCAGCCTCCTTCTTCCTGCCTCAGCCTCCTGAGTACGGAGATGATAGCACTACACCACCACACCCTGCTGCAGCGACTCTTGCTACACTGTGGCTCCAGCCTGAGAGAAACCTATCTGCTCTAGATTGGAGAAACCGTCCTACTCTCTCCTTGTGAAACTCTGCGATGTCTCGTGATTTGAACCTAAACTCTGATCTGTGCTGTCTTTGCTTCTCCTGAGACTTTCCTGTCTGAACGAACTTTCTGTCTGTCAATCCCTCTGTTGCAATCTCTGACCTGCCAGGGGGACCCTGCTTGCCTTTGCCTTCGGATGCTAACCCTTGCCTGGCCTCTCCTAGTTTGCCTTGAAAATGTTGACAGCTCCTCTGCCATCACCTCCTCCCACAACGTGAACCATCACTGAGATGTTCTCCGCAAATCACCCCCCTTGACTTTCCCTGCCTGGGGATCTGGACAGTCGCCTCGGCTCCGTCTCACCTGGGCTATGGGAGAAGCCTCTTCACAGATCGCTCTGCCCTTGATCTTGGCACCTCTAATCCACCTTTCGTGGTCCCTGTCGGAGTGATACTTCTACAATACAAACATGAGTGTGTCACTCTCTTGTTCAAAAGGCCTTTGCGATGCTTCACCAAATGCACACCTGGATCCAGGCTCCTGAAGGTGACACGGAATGAACCTGACCTCGGGATCTGCCGACAGCCTCCTACACTGGCGGCCCTTTCATTTGCCACTTGTGCCAAGTCACGTGGGGCTTCTTTGCTTTCCTCCTCCAGTTTCTTCTCCAAGCCGTTCCTAGGTTACTGTTTTGTTCTGTTCCGTTTTCCCTGCATCGTTTTCTTTCCCCTTTACGTGGCTAACTTCCACTTCCACCCCGAGACATCAGGCTTCATAGGACCTCCCGCGCACTTATATCACGGCTCCGGCACTCACTGAAATAACCCGTGTATGTGTGTGTACTTTCTGACAAAAGCAGGCTCACGAAGAAGCAGGATCTCATTCGTTTTCTGCCACAGTGTGTAACATGGTGTCTCAGACACGGACATACTCAGGACACTCTGTAAAGCGGAGCACAAGTTTGCCTCTACTTGCTTTGCTAGAATTCATGACAGAAACATGCCCTGGAACTCCTTGACAACCACCTCAGCCTTCTTCCCTCCTGTGAAGTCTCATCCTGACTTTCCACGGGTTATTTTATCTGTAAATCTGTTACACTCTCCGTTGGACTTCACGTACTGTTATGCCGCCGTCAACACAGCAGTGATAAAATCCCCAACCAACCCTCTAGTTCAGCTAGAATTAAAACTAACACAAGAAATTCATTTAATGGATTTATGAAAACAATTACCAAATGCCCTCAGAGGTCCTTCCAGTACTGGAGGATGTCAGCATGGGCTGGCTGAATAGCAGTTCTGCTTTCCATATAGCGTCTGTCCTCTGATTTCAGATCTTATCTGCAATACTTATAGAGCTGTCACATCATAGCTCATGGGAATTACAGTATTGCAGACCATCAATACCCGAAGCCATCTTTCTAGTAAATAGGTTCAACTCCTTCTTAGTCAGTTGGTCAGCACAGTGTTTTTATCACAACCCTTTCACACTATAAAAGACACAATTGTCTCATGCAGTATGAAAACTGCTCTGATCAGAAGTTCAATCCCATTAAATGATAAGGAAAACCGCTCACTGGCTCCCAAATTAAAGAGCTATGATTAAGAGTCATCTCTGACTCTCATAATTTAACTGAACCACAGCAGTGAAAGCTTTCTGTTCAGAAATGAT
This sequence comes from Thryonomys swinderianus, assembly GCA_004025085.1. Lineage (NCBI taxonomy): Eukaryota > Metazoa > Chordata > Mammalia > Rodentia > Thryonomyidae > Thryonomys > Thryonomys swinderianus. The sequence continues at coordinate 160 of PVIC010052303.1, read as the reverse complement.
AAAGAATTTAACTTGAAAGGAAATTCCAAGTACACCGCTCTTGTTGTCAGAACTGTGGCACCAAGAAAAAGGACAAAGCTGTATCCGTGCACAACAAACGCGTCTGGCTGACAAGTTTCTGAGACAGTAAAGTATGCACATTCATTCTAAGCTTCTTAGG
>PVIC010052302.1:0-12183 GCA_004025085.1 Thryonomys swinderianus | reverse complement strand
CCCTGCCCTGCCCTTCCCTGCCCTTCCCTGCCTGCTCTTTCCTGCCCTGCCCTTCCCTGCCCTGCCCTGCCCTTCCTTCTCCACTTCCTGTTTTCACTGCCTCCCTCCCCCCTTCCTCATTCCGTTCATCCAGCCTGGTGTGCAGCGCCTGCATGCTGGACTTCCTCTCGCCGTGGTGACCTCACTTAGACCAGGGGTGAGAGCCATGTGGTAGAGACGTTCCAGCTGGCCCAGCCACGTCCTCGGCCCTGGGAAAAGCACAAGAACACCTTGGAAGCTTTCCTCTGTTTTGTCTTCTTAGAGCACTTGCCGGGCTTACCTTGCACCCGATGGTCTGGGTAACAGGTCGCGAACAGGATTAGGGTGAGGGCACTGTGATCGCCTCTCGTCCGACTTCCCGGCTGACGTTGAGAGAGCGAGAGTCAGGCCTCCTGGGAAGCCTGGATCCCGGTAACGTGAAGCGTGACACGAGTGTGGTGGCATGACATGGATGTTGCCGATCCAGCAGGATGAGATCCCGGGTCTATTTGATGACACCTTAGCATCCCGTGCTCAGAGTGGCAAATCAGACCCAGGAGAGGTCCTGTTGCGGCTTCTCGTGGGGAAAGACTTGCTGAAGAGATCTTGCTTCACAGTCTGTTCTCGTCGCCCACCTCGGGCTTCTCTGGTCTCCTCAGACGGTAGCACCACACGTGTCTTACTGAGCCCTGTGCTGGCTGTTCTTTATTTCTTTATTTATTTGTTTGTTTGTTTATTTTTTTGAGACAGGGTCTCGCTTTGTAGTCCAGGCTGGCCCTGAGCTCACTATGCAGCCCAGGCAAGCCTCGAATTCAGCAGTCCTCCTGCCTCGGCCTCCCCAGTACTGGGATGACAGGCGTGAGCCACCACGCCCGGCAGGCTGTTACTTTTATGACAGCCGTTATGTTCACAAGCCCTGGGTGGTGCATTGACAGGCCTCGTAGTCTGGGCTGCCATGCAGGGCCATTTCCCACTGCCTCGGCGAGGCACAAGCAGTTTCGAATTACACTAGAGCGCGCTTGTGTCGGGTGCAAGGCGTGGACTGTGTGCGTGCTCGGTGAGTCGTACTAGAAACCGCCTTTGCTGGGTCTGTCACACGGGCCAGTGGCTGGCGTCTTGGCCCCACACGTGCAAGAGAAGGAGAAAGAAGGTACCTGGGCGAGTGCCGAGTGCCACCCTCAGGCTGCCGGAGAAGCCAGGAAGGGGAAGGAGGCTCAAAGGAGGGGTGCTGACCCGGCCAGAGTGTGTATATTCAGGGCTGGGTATGCTGTCCTCGGTGACACGCTCCGTGCCTGTGACACGTGATACGTACCGGCGATGCACACACGCGTGCCGTGATGGAGCATGCATCCTGGTCCGTTACAGCGTGTACAGTGGCTCTGGCTGCTTCTTGGAGGCAGTTCCACGACGTGAGCCGTCTCCTGAGGGTAATTACCCATTTAGTACCGGCTGTTTGTTCTCTCCTTGTACTGTTTACTTGGTTTCCTTCCTCTGTCCCTGTAGTTTGCGTACATTTGAAATGCTGCTACTCGTGAGCTCTGCATCATCATTTTATTTATCTACCTATCTACTTATTTACTTGCGTGTCCACTTTGTTTTGCAAAATTAGGGATGGAAACCCGAGGGCCGGGGCTGTCAGGCAAGTGCCCAAGCACTGACCATGGTGCGTGTCCGAATGGTGCGTTGCTACCTCCTGCAGAAGCACCTCGTGATGCCCTCCGTCTGGAATCCCACATCAGCCGTAAGCGATGCTGCAGTAATTGTAAATACCACCACGCAGCTGCAACTTCTGCATTGAGCAGTTACCTGTAAGAGAACTTTTTAAATGAGAACTAGGGCCGGGGATTTAGGTCAAGTGGTACCACACCTACCCTGGAAGCACAAGAGCCCAAGTTCGATCCCTGGTACCACCAAAGAGAGAGACAGAGATCCATTGTCATCTGGCTTGTGTAGTTTTCTTTTCTTTTTTATTTCTTTTATTGAATTTATCGGTACATTTTAGTTACCCATCATGATCACATTCAGTAAGAGGTGGGGGGGGGGGCTGCAGGGAGGGCAGGGGGATGGGAAAAAATGAGAATCAAGATGTACCCTAAATAGGAAGTTTCCAAAGGGAATTTGGTGTAGGAACGTAATGAGGGGAAAGAATATGATTTGGAAGGAAAATGAAAGGGCATGTATATAAGGGGTGGGGGGTTGTGCGTGGGTAGGGATGTGGGTAAAAATGAGAATTAACCCGTGTCATATGCTGGTACAGATTCCCCAATGTTGTCTGTGATTGTGAGTTGTTTATAAAATGTGCCAATAAAAATCTGGGGAATAAAAAAAAGACGTAGGGGCTGGAGGTTTAGCTCAGTGGTTCTGGCGCCTGCCTCGCAAGCACAAGGTCCTGAGTTTGATACCCGGTAACCACATATAATGCTGAGTGTGATGACTCACGCCCACCAGCAATCAATACCACATACCACAGTGCCGGGCGTGGTGACTCACACCTGTAATCCCAGCACTTGGGAGGCAGAGACAGGATTGCTGAGTTCGAGGTTTGCCTGGGCTACATAGTGAGCTGAGGGCCAGCCTGAACTACAAAGTGAGACCCTGTCTCAAAAAAAACCCAAGACAAAACAAAACAAAAAAACACGTGGGCCGGAGTTTTAGCTCAGTGGTTACAGCACCTGCCCAGCAAGAGCGAGGTCCCTGGTTCGATCCCTGGTTCGATCCCCAATAACCACATACAACAATGCCATGAGCAATCAGTACCACATACCACAAAGCTGGGCTTGGTGGCTCACGCCTGTTATCCCAGCACTCGGGAGGCAGAGGCAGGAGGATTGCTGAGTTCCAGGCTTGACTTGGGCTACATAGTGAGTTCAGGGCCAGCCAGCCTGAACTACAAAGTGAGATCCTGTCTCAAAAAAAAAAAAAAATGTATCCTGTGCTGGTACAAGCCCTCAATATTGAATGTGATCATAATGTATATATAAAATATACCAATAAAATCAATTAAAAAAACATTGAGAATTTGCACCTGTATGTGATATATCTTCCTCCTTTTTTTTCCCTGAACTTTGTGGGATTTTTTTTTTTTTTGAGACAGGATCTCACTTTGTAGTTGAGGCTATCCCTGAGCTCACTATGTAGCCCAGGCAAGCCTGGAACTCAGCAATCCTCCTGCCTCTGCCTCCCGAGTGCTGGGATGACAGGCGTGAGCCACCACGCCTGTCACTGTGGCATGTGGTATTGATGGCTGGTGGCCAGCATTGTATGTGGTTACTGGGATCCAACTCAGAGCCTTGTGCTTGTGAGGTAGGTTCCGGAACCACTGACCCCTCTACTTACTTTTTGAACCACCTGAGAAGGTCTTGTGCATTTGCTTGGCATTATGTAGAAGACATGAGTGTGATGAGTTAGTTATCACTAACTGCCAGAGTTTTGGAGGAAAATCCTGATGCTAACTGTTTTCCCCATTTCAGAGATAGCACAGAAATGGAACCAAAATCATTCTTGTACATGTTGTGAAGTAAAAACCCCTTGGCATCTAGAAGAGAGTTGATAGTGTGGCCTCTGTTACCACCTCTAGCTGATGGTGCCAGGGCGTGAACTGTCAGAAACACCCAGATTATAGTCACTTTCTGCAGGCAAAACCATCATTCTTAGTGCTCACTTCGGCAGCATGTGTACTAAAGGGGAAAATCGCATTAGCTGTTCCTTGGTTTTAATCTGTAGCTTTCCGGTGTGTTTATGGAATTTGTGCTTCATTTCAAAGAATATTAAAGATGAGGCGCTAGGAACTTTTATACAAAATGAGACCCTTTTATCCTTAAAAAAAACAATGAAAATGACTTTATGCCTTAAATAAAGCTTTTAAAGGGAAGGGATCCCTTGTGTGTTAGCTATACATGGACAGAAGCTCATATGTTTACTTCACGCCAAAGAAATAAACCATCTGAATAAAGTTTACCCCCAAAATGATTTGTTTAAAAGATTAGATGATAAGATAGCTGTGTGGCATAATCAGTGTATTGTGTATGACTTTGCACCTTGCTGTACACATTCTCAGTGTGGTGAATAAGAAGAGAAATGAGGACAGTGGCCTGATTTTAATTCCTTGTGGGTAAAAAGACTCATAAAGAGCTACACTACTTCTTACACTATTATTATATTAAAAGTAACATTTATTTATGAAAGTCATTACCATCTTGGCACACTTACATTTGTTTTGGTCACATACCGACATCTTTAGATTTCAAGCTTCTCACTTCTTACAAGCGCACATTGGATTTCTGGGTTCTTTTTTTTTTTTTTTTGAGACAGGGTCTTGCTTTGTAGTTTAGGCTGGCCCTGAGCTCACTATGTAGCAATCCTCAGCAATCCTCCTGTCTCTGCCTCCCAAGGCTGGGATTACAGGCGTGAGCCACCACGCCTGGCACTGTGGTATGTGGTATTGATTGCTGGTGGGTGCGAGTCACTACACCCAGCATTGTATGTGGTTACCGGGATTGAACTCAGGACCTTGCGCTTGCGAGGCAGGCGCTGGAACCACTAAGCTAAGTCTCTGGCCCCTGTTTTGTTTTGCTTTGTTTTGTTTTGTTTTGTTTTGTTTTTAATGGACTATTACTCCACCATAAAGAATGATAAGTTTGAGCCATTTATACTCAAATGCATGTAGCTTAAAGACATGCTCATAAGGGAAATAAATCAGACACAGATGTGTAAATACCATATCATTTCTCCAATATGAGAAACTGAAGGTATAAATGAGTTCCAAAATACATGATAGCTATTATGAAATAGGAAGAAAATATTCAAAAGGTAAAGGAGGGTAGGGAAAAGGAAAGAAGGGAAAGAAAATATTTGATGGTTAATAAAAGTTAACCATTTATATATAGAGAGAGTGAGGCATTATAGGAAGGTCAGGGACTGGGAAAAAATGAGATGTATCATGTACAGGTTCAAATTCTCATTGATGAATGTGATCATAATGTATATATAAAACATACCAATAAAATCAATTAAAAAAAAGAAATTCCAGAATTCAAAACAAACAAGATTCCTATACACATGTCTATTACCAAAATGGTACCATTAATTAAAATTCTTGAATAATCTCATAATGAGCAGTAAGATTGAAGCAGTAATTAAAGGAAAAAAAGAACAAATGAACAAACAAGAAACTACCAATTAAGAAAAGCTCAGTGAGATTTAGCTCAGTGGTTTCAGTGCCTGCCTAGCAAGCACAAGGTCCCTGGCTTGATCCCCAGTAACCACATACAATACTAGGCGTAATGACTCACATCCACTGGCAATCAGTACCGTATAGCACAAATGCTAGACTTGGTGGCTCAAGCCTGTCATCCCAGCACTCAGGAGGCAGAGACAGGAGGATTGCTGAGTTCAAGATGAAAGAAAGAAAGAAAGAAAGAAAGAAAGAAAGAAAGAAAGAAAGAAAGAAAGAGAGAAAGAAAGGAAGAGAGAGAGAAAAGAAGAAGAAGAAAGAAGAAGAAGAAGAAGAGGAAGAGGAAGAGGAAGAGGAAGAAGAAGAAGAAGAAGAAGAAGAAGAAGAAGAAGAGCCCAGAACCAGCCACCAGCAAGAACTTCAGGAAGATCTAACACAAGTACTTCTCAAACTATTTAATGAAATTGGATGGAAAGTGTTCCCAAAATCATTCTTGGAAGCTAATATTACCCTGATCCTGAAACCAGACAAAAATCCAAACAGAAAAGAACTGGAGGCCAAGCTCTCTAATGAGCATACATGTAAAATTGTCAGCAAAATGTGAACAGACAGAATATAACACATTAAAAAGACTTTACACCAAGTAAGTGATCATGACCCGATGCAAGAGTGGTTCAGCAGGCACAAATTGATAAATGTAGTTCATCATGTATACAGAAGCAAGGACAAAAAAACCACGTGGTCATCTCAATAGACATAGAAGAGGCCTTTGACGAAACCATTCATCCAATCAGGATAAAACTCTGAAGTAAATAGGAAGAATACCTCCATATCTTAATCTGATAAAAGGTTGTCAGCAACCTTACTCCCAACATCGTACTATGTGGAGAAAGACAGAAAGGTTTCCCACTAAAATCACAAACAAGATAAGGGTGTCCACTACCACCATACCTGCTCAGCGTCATCTTGGCAACATCAGCCAAAATAGGCAAGAAAAAGAAAGAAAAGGGTTACATATAGGAAAGGACAAAGTCAAAGTATCAGTATTTGGAGATGACATGACCCTAAACCTAAAAAACACAAAAATTCCAACTAAACACTCTTAAAATCAATAACCAAATTCAGCAATGCAGCAGGATACAAAATAATCACACAAAAATCAGTAATGGACCAGAGATTTAGCTCAGTGGTTCCAGTGCCTGCCTAGCAAGCGCAAGGTCCCTGGTTTGATCCCTGGTAGCCACATACAACAATACCAGGTGTGGTGACTCATGCCCACCAGCAATCAGTACCACTCACCACAGTGCCGGGCATGGTGGCTCACGCCTGTCATCCCAGCACTCGGGAGGCAGAGGCAGGAGGATTGCTGAGTTCGAGGCTTGCCTGAGCTACATAGTGAACTCAGGACCAGCCTAACAACAAAGGAAGACCCTGTCTTTAAAAAACATCAATAATGTTCCTATATGCTAATAAATCCCTGAGAAAAAAATAGAAAAACAGAATGGTTCACAATAGCAACAAGAAAAATTAAATACTTAGGCACTGACCTAGCCAAGGAAGTGAAAGACCACTACAGTGAAAATCATATCACTCTGAAAAAAAGGAGAGCAAAGATGTCAGAAAATGGAAAGATATGCCAAGGTATTGCTTGTGATATACCTGGGGAAAGAAGGCTAAAATAGTCCAAATGCCTATACCTTCCGAAAGTGGTACATAGATTTAACACAATCTCAATCAAAACACCAACAGCATTAATCACATATGTACAGGAAACAATCAGAAAACTTATATGGAACAAGAGGAAATTCAGAGTAGCAAAAGCGATTCTGGGTAACAGTAGCAAAGCAGAAAGTATCAGAGTCCTAAATAAGTTATATTACAAAAACAACATGGTATTGGCCCAAAACCAGAAATGTGAATCAGTGAGTAGAACAGGATACAGCAAGCAGAAACAACCCCAGACACATTCAACTACTCTGTCTTTGACGAAGGGGCCAGAAAAATACACTGGAGGAAAGATACCCTCTTTCATAAATGATACAGGGGAAACTGGATATCCACATGCAAAAAGATCAACTCTAGACCCCTACATCTCACCCTGTACTACAGTAAAATTAAAATGGATCAAAGATCTAAATGTTGGCCTGGGGGTGTAACTCAGCAGCGTAATACCTGCCTGGCAAACACAGGTCCTGGGTTCGATCCCCAGACACCCCCCCCCAACTAAATGTTAAAACAGAAACAGTCTGCTGGGAGATTAAAAAAGATAAAAAGTCTTGAAGAAGTAGGTGTAATGAGGGGCTTTCTGAACAGAATCCCAGTGGTACAAGAAAGAATACCAAGAATCAACAAATGAGATCATATGCAATTAAAACCGTTCTGTGTATGGGCCAGAGATTTAGCTCAGTGGTTTGGGTGCCTGCCTAGCAAACGTAAGGCTCCTGACTTGATCCCTGGTAGCCAATACCAGGTGGAAACAACTGATAGAGTGAAGAGACAACCTACACAATAGGAATGTAGTTCCGCCAGTTCCTCCTCAAAGGACTAACGTCTAGAATATACAGAAAACCAAGGAGAATGAGAATTTCCCCTAAATGAAGAGCCCAATCGAAAAATGGACAAGAATGAAGACACTTCTCAAAAGTACAAATGGGCAATGAACTCGTGAGAAAATATTCGCCATCACTGACTGAAGAGAAATGCAAATTAAACTACATGAAACACGCAACAGCCACCACATAAGTGCTACTACTTTTCTGTTTTGGTTTAACCCAGTGTCACCAGTCTTCTGGGTCAGGCAGCTGTTTTTCACAGGATGCAGATCAAACACATTCCAAAGAGCCCCCAAAACATCTTGAAGAACATTCTTAGGCAAACACTTATGGACTGGGGTAAAACCTCCAGTTCTTTGACCTCTGGGTTCACTTGATGGTAGGTTTTCCTGGCAGCATGCTTGCAAAGCATTAGCCTGCTTTACGCAGCACTTGCTGAGAAGGTCCTGGACACACACCAGGCTATGAGAACATGTCAGACTCTTAAGGTCCAAAGGCTGGTATACGGCTTGGTTGGGTGCAAGTGCCTTGTGGTCTCTCCCGAATCTGGCAGCAAGATGTGCTTCTGAAGGCTTGACGGGCCAGGGGACCCAGTTCGTGACAAGTGCAGCCCAGGCTGGCAGGTTGGTACTGGCAGTTGGCAGGAAGACCCAATTTACCTCCATGCTGCACTCTCTGCAGGCAGCTGAAAGGAATGTTGTCACATCTGATTCTCTTGTCTCAAGAGTTAGAATTGCTGGTTATATTGTCAAACCTTTCATTTGCATCTGGTAAGAATATATATTTCTCCTCTTGAAACCCATCTGGATGATTTCTTTTATAAATCTGGACTACTAGGAGAGAAGCATTCTGATAATCCATGAAAATAACACCGTGTGTGTGTGTGTGTGTGTGTGTGTGTGTGTGTAACCAGGAATCGAACTCATGACTTTGTGCTTGCAAGGAAGGCAGTGACACCTGTGAGCTAAATCCCTGGCCCTGACTGTCCTTTCTGAATCATCATTCACCTTCTGAGATTTCACCCTCCAAAAGTCGGGCAGAAGCCTTAAAGAGATAAATATGGTGCGTCTGTTATTACAACTGCAGCTTGGTGGCGGTGCTCGACATTTCAAGCTGGAGTAACACATAACTTGGATGCACATCCCTCTGCCAGGCAGCTCTGATTTGAATTCAGTCATTCACACCAGCTTGAGCCTCTGGTAGTACATACATGACTGTGCCATCTGGTGGGCTGTGCTGCCTCTCAGGGGATCTTTGATTGCGATAACCCAAAGAAGGTCATGGATTTAGCAGACCACATGTCATTTCATGACAGTTCCTTAGAAGTTTTAAATGATATAAAAAATTGTGATACAATGAATTCATGGTACAGCAGTTTTAAATGCATATTATATATATGCCAGCAATGGGGTACTTGTGAGATTTCCATGTTAAAATGTACAGAATTGATGGATAAATTATTCACAGATATGAATAAATTTCTTTTAATTTAAACAATATATGTGTTGATTACTGTGGTAACTTTTAATTGGTACGAATAGTATTAATATATTTGGGCAATGATTAAAGTCAAGCAACTGACTTGATTTGATCCATATATAGACTCATTACCTGTTTTGTTTTGTTTTGTTTTGTTGTTTTGTTTTGTTTTTGAGACAGGGCTTTGCTTTGTAGTTCAGGCTGGCCCTGAGCTCACTATGGAGCCCAGGCAAGGGTTGAACTCAGCAATCCTCCTGCCTGTCCCTCCTGAGTGCTGGGATGACAGGCATGAGCCTCCATGCCTGGCACTGTGGTATGTGGTACTGATTGCTGGTAGGTGTGAGTCACCATGCCTGGTATTTTTGTACGTGGTTACTGAGGATCGAACCAGGGACTTTGCAGGCAGGTGCTGGAACCACTGAGCTAAATCTCCAGCCCCTAGACTTATTACCTTAATTAATAAAGAGACAGATAAAAGTGATTTGACCACCAGTGCTGAAAGAAAAGAAACAGTTTGATGATTTTAAGAAAAGAAACAAGCTTATATATATATAGGGGTAGGGGTTGGGGAAGGAAAATGGGAAAAAAATGAGAATTAAGTTTTATCAGGTACTGGAACAAACTCTCCATGTGGATTGTGATCTTGATGTGTATATAATTGTATACACATTTGTACAAGATTGTACAAAATGTAACAATAGAATCAAATTTTTAAAAACTGGCAGAACGATGTCAGTGTGTCTCATGGGTGGGCCATGCTGTGTCTGGTAAGTTCTTTAGCAGCATCCCAGGCCCATTTGTCACACACTGCATCTCATGAGCACCCTCCGTCTGTACTTGTGACACCCCCAATATCTCCAGACATTTCCTGGTATCCTTTGGTGGGTGGGGCATGGTCACCCCGGGTGGATAACTGCTTGTTAAGGTGTGGACACATGATGATCGATATTGTGAAATAGTAAACACTCAAAGGGAAATGGGTTTTAGTGCTAAATAATGAGGAAAGAAAAAAATTGATGGTAAAAGTAAAAGGAAACAAAGCTTGTGTATATAAGGGCAGGGGTTGGTAGGGTGGGTAGGAGAAGGCGAAAAACTGAGAACTAAGTTGTATCATACACTGGTACAAATTCTCAAGGTGGGGTGTAATTGTCTTGTGTATAGATAATGTACCAATAAAACGTATCTATTAAAAATAAATTTAAAAAGGGCCGGAGGGTTAGCTCAGTGGTTCCGGTGCCTGCCTCACAAGCGCAAGGTCCTGAGTTCAATCCCCGGTAACCACATATAACGCTGAGCGCGGTGACTCACGCCCACCAGCAATCAATACCACATACCACAGTGCCAGGCGTGGTTGCTCACGCCTGTCATCCCAGCACTCGGGAGGCAGAGGCAGGAGGATTGCTCAGTTTGAAGCTTGCCTAGGCTACATCGTGAGCTCAGAGCCAGCCTGAACTACAAAGCGAGACCCTGTCTCAAAAATAAAAAAAATAAATTTAAAAAATAGTATGGACACATGATAATGCCATGGTTTTAATTCGGAGGACAGTCGTATTTGGTGTCACGTGCTTCACACTGGGAAAGGAATTTTGTTTGCTGCCAGGAGAAAACTAGCCTTTATTCTTTGTCTTGGTGCAGGTGCCCTGCGCGGTCCCGGGCAACACAGAGGAGCTCTTTGTCTGTGCCGCAGCCTGAGAGCAGAACACGAACTGAGCGCGTCCAGGAGAAGGCACTTGTCAAGCAGGGCTCTGGCATGCAGTCGTTTGCCAATGGCGGCCTGGGCCCTGCCAGGTTCCTGGCTCCTTCGTGCCCAGTCAACCTCTTGGCTGGGTGTCGTGGCAGCTGGGGCTGCACCACCTGCTCCACCCTCGGTCTCAGCCCAGGCCAGCTTGGCTTCTTTGTACCTCCCCTGTTTGCAGGACCAAGATGAGAGTATATACCCTGGGGGTACTCAGGAGGTACCCCAAAGAATGGAACACAGATGCTCAAACACACGTGTGTATACGGATGTTCCTGATAGCGTCATGCAGAGTCACCCTTGCCACCCCCTGCACAGTGGAGCTAAGTGGGTCTCTTGGTGCAGTGAGTTGGTACTCAGCTATAAAAAAAAATAATAATAAGGGGGCCAGGGATTTAGCTCAGTGGTTCTGGCTTCTGTCTTGCAAGTGCAAGATCCCAAGTTTGATCCCCAGTACCACATTATCACAATGACGGGCATGGGTGGCTCACGCCTGTCATCCCATAACTCGGGAGGCAGTGGCAGGAGGGATGCTGTGAGTTCAAGGCTTGCCTGGGCTACATAGTGAGCTCAGGAATAGCCTGAACTACAAAGTGAAACCCTGTCTGGAAAAAGAAAAGAAGTGCCGATCCATCCTGCTACCAAAGGAAGCACTGTTCAAATTAAATGCAAATTAATTAATTAATTAATTACATGGCAGTATACTATGGATTTATATACATAAATCCATAATATAATTTAAACAATTATTGCATGGAGATAAAAGGGGTAGAAAGTTAATTGTAGGTGAATACTAGCCCACATGTGCTTAACTGTGACTGTGTATGTGACTGTGTAGGTGAGATCACCCCCAGGGATTCTTCATTGAAACTGTAGGAATGGTGCTCATAAACCCAGTGCTAACTGGCGCTTGAACTTGGAAACATAGAATGAGGAAAACAGGGAGAAAGTAGCAGGCCATCCTGGGTCTATTTCTTTTTTTTTTTTTTTTTTTGGTGTGTGCGTGGGTGTGTGAGACAGGGTCTCGCTTTGTAGTTCAGGCTGGCCCTGAGCTCACTATGTAGCCCAGGCAAGCCTTGAACTCAGCAATCCTCCTGCCTCTGCCTCCTAAGTGCTGGGATGACAGATGGGAGCCACCACACCCGGCACTGTGGTATGTGGTACTGATTGCTGATGCATGTGAGTCACCACACCCGGTATTCTTTTTTTTTTTTTTTTTTTTTTTT
>PVIC010052301.1:0-12216 GCA_004025085.1 Thryonomys swinderianus | reverse complement strand
TGACCTCTTCATATCCAGAAGTTTCTAGTGATTATCATCTTTTCACATCCACAGAAATAATCACCATTCATTATGAAGACCCTAAAATGTGAAAGATCTAGAAATACACAGAAGACCAAAACTTCCTTACGCGTAGGCATGTCACAGAAGAAATCATTCGTCCTTCTCAGTCAAGGCTGTGCGAGGAAAACATACCCACTGTATTATACTTATCAGCCTGATCAGCTCCCCATATTCATGCAGATGGGACATAACTTTCTATAACTGTCCCCAAAGCATCAGCCAAAAACATTACAGGAGACTCACAAAGTAATTAGAGAGATGTTTAATAAAGGCAACCATGTTCAAGGACGTAGATAAAATCTTCAGAGTCCCTCCCAGGAAAGAGCACCTTCCGCTAGTACATTGCTACTCTGGCCTGCAAATACGGGGAGTGGTTGTTGGAAGCCAGAAATGGTAGCTGAACATACAGGGTTGCCTGACAGGAGCCACACTCTTCCAGACAGGACTACAGCCAGCCCACGGGGACAAGGTTGGAAAAAGGGAATCGACAGCCCAACTCGCTCTGCTCCCTTCCTATGAGCTCCTTCCTGCCCATGCAGCCCAACGGCAGGAGCCCTAGTGACGCATCCATGGGCATCCGCCTCTAAGGACAAGAGAGGACTGAGGACAGAGGTGTGGCGCGCGCCCCCCACGGGCAAAAGGAGATACTCAGCACCACCTGCAACTTAGACCATCCTCTTTGAGGCCACAGCGTTATAATCTGAACTGGGCCACCTCCAGTCTCTGCAAAATGTTTTTTCTATCTCACAAGACTTGGCTATGCATTCTGATACAAAGGGAACATTTTAAATAACAACTTGAGTGAGTTTCATCATGATTTCTGGTGATAAGGCGCTGTGCTGACCTTTTGAGCTATTGGTGAGATCAGGTAATAACTTGGAAGAACAGCACATAATGACTCCTTGTTCTGTTCTTGAGATTTTGCTGACACTTGGCTGCCTGTAATTGTTGGAGCCAATACAGATTTCACAGTCACTGACTTGAGTGTGCAAAAATGTAATTTTCTCTATTCTCCTATAATTGAATGTAATTTCTGCCTTGAGCCTCCATTCTGCCTCAAAGCAGAGAAAATTTAATCTAGTCATTTTCAGATAAAACCATTCAAATTCAGTCATGTCTTAGTCCATTCAAGTTTATAACTCAGTCACAATTGAGTTTAAAATTCTTTTACTTGATTTTTTTCCCCCTCTTCCTGTCTTCCCTGGAGTTGAATCTGAACTCCTCAGGGGTTACCTAAGGGCTTCCCTCCTGGGCCATAATTTGTTCTGTCTGGCTCCGGGCATCACCATGGCACATGCTCCCTTGAAAATGACCCAGGTGGCACCTGGTCAGCGCAGCTCTGTCTTCACCGGATTCTCACACTGCATCCTTGGCAGGCTCCCTGGTGCTCTTTCTCTGCAAAGTCTGTTCCACATGGAAACTTTCTGGGCTGTGAACCACCTCCTGCACCATGCTGAACTGCGGGAAATGGGTGGGCACCCGGGTGGGCACCCTCCCCCCCTCCCCCCTCCATACCTAGACATCGTTCCTACTCGGCCACATCAAGGTGACGGGACCCATTTCTTCCCAAGCTTTGCCAGCCTGCTCTTTCCCCAGCTTCAGGCATGGCCAGGAAGGGAGACACAAGCACGTCTTCTTCTCAGGCCCCTAACAATGAGGCCTTAGGATCAGAGCTGGGGCACAGAGAGCCCCCTGTTCACAGGTGACCCTGTGGCTTCTCTCTAAACTCTTCCCTTACCTCGCTCCTCTGTCTGCTCCCATCCCTTCTAGACCTTTCCTGTCTTACGCTTGAGTGGACCCTTTCACCGTAGAAGTCAAAGTTCCACAGACTTCACTGCTAGTGCTTTGCCCAACACCGTGGCTGCCAGGACTGTGTGGGAAGGTGCCTGAGAGACACTGAGGAAATTTGATGAGCATAAGGAGACAAAAAGAAAACCAGAAGACGATTGTACCTAATGACAAGTGTGGTCCTTCCTATCCTGATACACACAGCCACACACATAGGGATAACCCCGGGCTGGCACAGGAGAGGGCAGCCACCTATCATCCCAGGAATGAGTCCTCAGAAGAAACCAATCTTGCCAACATCTTAATCTCAGATTCCCAGAACTATGAAAACACAAATCTCTGTTTGTAAACTGCTCCGCCTATGCACTTCGGCAAGGCAGACAGAGCCAACGAACTGAAATGGTGAAAACCTTAGATTTGTTACTTCATAACACTTCTCTTGTTCTCGGACCCTCTGACGTTCATCCGTCAGCCAGCTGTCCAACACGGTTTCCAGATGCCTGTCATGGTAGTCTACCATTGGGGGGGGGCAAGAATTTGGTGTCATATTTCAGCCAGTTCAGTTCTACTTTGAGATTCTCTGAAACATTAAGAGCCATCCCAGAATTCTTTGAGGCCATAGTTTGCTGTTATCCATACTGAAATGTATCATATATCACAATGCTAGCCTTGGTGGCTCAGCACCTATAATGCCAGCACTTGGGAGGCAGAGGCAGGAGGATTGCTGAGTTCAAGGCTTACCTGGGCTACACAGTGAGCTCAGGGCCAGGCTGAACTACAAAGCAAGACTCTGTCTCAAAAAAAAAAAAAAAAAAAAGAGAGAAGTATGAGAATTGACTATATCAAGAGGTGAAGAAAATGATCTTCAGAGTAAATGTGGTATTTTGATAGATTTGTAAACTTTTACTTCTTCAGGAATTATTTTTGTCCTATGTGACATCACTGAACATGTAATTCTTGCTTAAATTCTAGCAGTGTTTTATTAATGCCTGGAGAAAAACTGTGTGAGTAAACTCTTGAAATGATTCTGTGTATAGTAGTGACAAAGTTCTTGCTGTTTTCTTGCGTTTTTGGGCAAGACCAAGAGAGAACCCCAGAATACTATGGTTCACCTTGTAGTTATAGGAATTGAGTCCTTTAAAACACATCTGTTGGGCCAGAGATTTAGCTCAGTGGTTCCAGCACCAGCCTCGCAAGCACAAGGCCCTGAGTTCGATCCCTGGTAACCACATACATTGCTGGGCATGGTGACTCACGCCCACCAGCCATCAATCCCACATACCACAGTGCCGGGTGTGGTGGCTCACACCTGTCTTCCCAGCACTCGGGAGGCAGAGGCAGGAGGATTGCTGAGTTTGAGGCTTGCCTGGGCTACACAGTGAGCTCAGGGCCAGCCTGAACTACAAAGCGAGACCCTGTCTCAAAAAAAAAAAATTATAACAATAGTGCCATAGTAACATAAGGTGTTAGTAATAAGGGAAACATTGTGGGAGAGAAAGATCTATAAGCATTCTGTGCTCAATTTTTTTTTTGCAAATCTATAACTGTTCTAAAATAAAGTATCTCTCTTCTTTAAATGTTTATGTTGTCTAGCTGAGTTTCCATCATAGAATTCATGAGAAAATAATCCCAAATGTGGCAAAGACTTATCTATAAAGATATTTCAATATTATTTAACCTAATTGTTCAATAAGAATCTGAACAAAGAAAATGTCTTTCCTCAAATCAACAGAATATTATCAACAGGCATTAAAGTGCTGTAAAGTATATTTGATATGAACATAAATATGATATATTAAACTTGGTCACAAACTATATTAAATTATGTCGTTATTGAGTTAGGAAGAGGATGGATCAATAAACATAGATGATAGATTTTTATTTTGCCTTAAGATTATCTATGTTTTTTGAGCTTTTATAAGGCATACATCACTATTGTCATGAATAAATACATATAATGTAAAATTTAGCATTTTAGCCACTTAAAGGGTACACTTCAATGACATATATGCACAATGTCACAGCAAGTATCAGTGTTTCAACCCTTTTGTGCTTGAATAATATTTCATTTATATGTATTACTGTATTGTTAGCCATCATTTGATGAACACTTGAATTGTTTTCATCTTTACTGTTGTGAACATTCGAAAACAGCATTAATCATACTACTTAGCAACAAAATAGTATAGATTATTGATACAGACATGACCTGAAAGATTCTCAATATTTACTATACTGAGGGAAAAAGTTAACCAAAACATTAAATGCTATGTGACTCCATCCATATAAAAGTCTAGATAATGTCTAAATGCCTCAAAAAATGGTTAAAATAGAGCCATCTCTTGCTCATAAATTTAGTTCAGTACCACATGAGCCAAAATGGAATAGAGTTGGGTTTTTTTTTTTGAGACAGGTTCTCACTTTGTAGTTCAGGCTGGCTCTGAGCTCACTGCATGGCCCAGGCAAGCCTCGAACTCCCAGCAATCCTCCTGCCTCTGCCTCCCAAGTGCTGGGATTACAGGTGTGAGTCACCATGCCCAGCTGGAATAGAATTTTTAATATGCTGACCAGCATGGATTAGTACTTTAATTTACTAATTTTATTATATACAATTATATAGGACATCACAGCTTGACCTGTGATACAGATAGGTCTTTTTTTTTTTCAGTGATTTTTCAAGGTGGAACCTAATTTTTTTTTCTAGAGTATAATTGTCTCAGGTACATTCTCATTCCTGAGATATAGTACCTGGCAGCCACAACTTAAAAGAAGGAAGGCTTATTTTGGCTCATAGTTTGTAGGTTTCACCCCATCATCCACTGGCACAAGGCAGAGCAGCATGGCAGAGGGGAACAGCTCATGGCATGGCAGCAGGAAGCAGGAAGTGATGGGAGGGAGAAATGGACACTCCCAGGCCACGCCACTGTGACCCACCTGTAACTAGGCCTCGCCTCCTAACAGTACATTCAGCTCCTGAGCTCATCAAAAGATGAGTCCAGCATCCTGTGACACAGTCACCTTCCACATACAGGAGACTGCAGGAGAACATGCTCCAGATAAACTCTAGAACTGGCGTAAAATAAAACACGGATAGAGCAAAGGTGACTTCTGAGAACAGGACACAGCGGCCTCCTCCTGGCCTTCTCTTGGACCGCGTTCTCCAGGGGAAACCAGCTGCCGTGTTTAAGAACTCTGAAGGGGTCATACTGTGAGCCCCAAGTTAGGGGCAACTGAGACCTCCTGCAGGCCCCTCACAAGGCATCCACAGCTCTCTTAGAGCCAGTGATGCGGCCCCAGGAAGCCTTCTGATGCCCGCAACCCTGGCTGGTGTCTGGACTTAACCTCCTAAGAGACCACCCCACTGAGTCACCTCCAAATTCCTAATTCACAGAAACCATGAGACCATATCTGATAACTCTGGGGGTCATTTGCTGTGCAACAACAGAAGACTAATACAGGAACCCTCATCTAAGACAAGTAACGTCACAGCTAGAGTTGTCTTAGGTGTAAAATGAAATACAACTCTACATATAACCACCAACCAGATTGATATATAAGTCATTTCCAGAGCCCTAAGAAATTCCTTCATTTTCATAGTCAATCAATGGATATTTATGAAGATAACCACTCATTCAAGGTCTACCGCCCCATAGATTAGTACTTCCTGTTCTTGAACTCCATATAAATAGAATCTTTCTGTATGCACATTTTTTGTGTCTGTCTTTTTTTATGTATCAAAATTATTTTTTAAATCTATCCAGGTTGGTATGTTTCAGTAGTTTGTTCTTTTTATTTGAGGGTAGTAAGTCATTATATAACTATATCAAATTTATTTCCTTATTGATAGATGTTTAGATTGTTTCCAAATTGAGAAAGTTATGCATAGTTACCTTGAATATTCTTCTACCAGTCTTTTTGAGGGTTATGATTTAACACTCTTGAGTAAATTCTTTGGAGTGGAACTGATGGGTCCAAAGGTGTATATAGTCTGTCAGTTTTCCAAAGTAATGTCACTTTACATTTCCACCCAAAGAGGTTTTTTTAAACTTGAAGCAAGCCCAGTTTAAAAAAAAAAAAAAAAAAAAAAGAGTTGGTCTTAATGAAAAAGTGAGTGATAATATATAAACACCTTATTCTGAATATTTGTAAGAGTCATGAAACCAATCTAAAAGGTACAGAGCTATTTGAAATCTGTTCCTCTAGGCAAAGAATTGATTTTAATCATTGGTTTAGAAATAATTTTAGCACTTAGATCAAAGGTTTTTACAAAGATAATTCAAGCAGAGGCCCGAATCCCGAGAGTGGAAGAATTTGCATAAAACATCTTTCCGATGAGCTTTCATTCTGCTCTTCGCAAGACCCAGAGGGGAAAAAAAAAACAGACTCTGCATACAATGTCCCTGTTTACGGCCAGCCCAGCACGGTGACAAATGAAACAACAGCTTGATGCTTAACACTGTTCCCCCAGGCTCTCAGTCAGCTTGGGCTTCCCCTGAGTTCTGCTTCAAATAAACAGGTCAGGGAACTTCATTAATGATGCACACTGAGGTACCAGGATGTGGCCGGCTTCAGGCTCGGCACACCCCCAGTGACCTGTCTCCAGCCCGCTCCTAGCGCGGACATGCCTCTCAGTCCTGTCTCTGAGACATCCTGATCCCTGCAGGGCTGGGATCACTGCCCTACCGCGCTCCAGAAGGAGCATGAAGACCATAGAGCTAGAATATTAGCTCCCACCGTGACACCTTCAGATCTCAGAGATGCTTCAGGCCCCGTGTTTTCCTAGGAACGCTCAGCATGGGAATGACCCAGACAGCCAAAGTTGAGAAATGATTAAATAAAAGCCTCCTGTGACTTGGGGCATCCCTGTGCCTAAGAGCAGAGAAACCACACACTGAAGCCTGAGGAAAATCCCAAGGCAACCATGCACCAAACACAGGACCATTCTGCCCAGACACGGATGGCAAATGAACTAAGAAGCCACATTTACAGGTCTCCAAGCCAATCGTTAGAAATTATTTCCAGACCATTCAGGGAAGGACCACTGTCTGCTTTAGCTTCTAGGGGAAAAAGATAAGAAAAAATTGTTTAACGCTCATCCTGTTCTGGTGCCGGGTAAAGCACTTACCAAACACTGATCAACTTCAGTCCCTCAAGAGCTTGGTAAAGGAGGCACCACTGTCCCCGTTTTTAAAATGACCTGTGCCTCAGCAAAGTTAAACAGCTTTCAGAAGCTCCCTCAACTCAAAAGATCCGGAGTTGAGATCCAGACCCATGTCTGCCCACTCCAAATTCTTGCTCTAGACTTTACTGACTGCATATAAGTTTATAAAAGGAATTTTAAACAGGCAGCTGGTGCCCTTGGCCAAGGGCAAGAGCACCCTGCTCAGCTTGAGTAGAAAGATGTGCTTGAAAAGAAAAATACATTTTCCCCTCAAGCTCCATTTCTCATGACTGGGTCACTCGCTGCTGCCTGGGTGAGACTTGTTTTCCTAGGAGAAAGGCTTAATAAAAAGCCTCTTCCCTGGGCCAGAGATTTAGCTCAGTGGTTCCAGCGCCTGACTCACAAGTGCAAGGTCCTGAGTTCAATCCCCGTGACCACATAGAATGTTGGGCGTGGTGACTCACGCCCACCAGCAATCAATACCACATACCACAGTGCCGGGTGTGGTGGCTCATGCCTGTAATCCCAGCACTTGGGAGGCAGAGACAGGAGGATTGCTGAGTTCGAGGCTTGCCTGGGCTACATAGAGAGCTCAGGGCCAACCTGAACTACAAAGTGAGACCCTGTCTCAAAAAAAAAAAAAAAAAAGCCTCCT
The DNA here is from genome assembly GCA_004025085.1 of Thryonomys swinderianus. Classification (NCBI taxonomy): domain Eukaryota; kingdom Metazoa; phylum Chordata; class Mammalia; order Rodentia; family Thryonomyidae; genus Thryonomys; species Thryonomys swinderianus. Next base: position 4,549 of record PVIC010052301.1, on the reverse strand, counting down.
CCCTGGAGAGCATTGGCCCTAGTCACTGTGGTCCATAGTGACTGATTTACCCTTGACGGGGCAGTTGGTTTTCAGAAAGGACGGCTCTCCAGCTACTTAACCCAACGTGCTAATATAGAGGAAAGCAGCCCTGTGGCAGCCCTGTGTTGTCTTCGTCATCTGCTGCCTTCCTGTTTAAAGATGCCGCCCCTCACTACAGCTGCGGGGTTTTACAAGCCCCACAGACACACTCTGCTGGGTTGCTGTCGGCTGTGTGCCCGGGGGTCTCCTTGATAAGAGGAGATTGAAGCAACTCCACGGTTTGCCCTTACAAAGCTGTGAAGGTCACTTTTGTTCTGGGGCCTGTCGTCGTCAAGCCCTCTCTCCTCTCCCACAAACGCGTCTCTTCCAGAGGCTTTCACAATCGCAGCTAATTTCTCTAGGTTGTGTATGGCAGGCATCTGAACAGAATTAAAAGCATAATCACATGCCGAAATAATCTGCTTCCCAAGATAGTAAACGCTGAGAAGTTCTATATTAGAACGCACTGTGAGTGCTGACTGGCTGGGGCGTGATTAACCTAATAGGCTTAAAGCCCCACTTGCCACCACATCTGCCGGGACACGAGCAAAACACAGGCCAATAATCCATGAAACTAGGTGCTTTGGAATCATCCCGCTTCTCACTAATAGCAGAAGCTTCAAAACTTGGAAGGACACAGGATGATAAGCATCGTTCCCTCTTCATACTGGGGCCGAGAGGACAAGGAAAACTGGTTCTACATCTAGGACCTCACGCCATGGACTTCACAGGACTCTGGCCTGAAATGGCCCGGACGGACCTGTAGGATGGTCCTTGCTCCTCTGCCCAAGACGATTCTGGGGGAACTGTGAAGGTTGTGCGTGGAAGACGGCTCCCAGCTGACGTCATGGGCTGCACACCTTCGCACAGTGACATTGTAAACAGCGTTGCAAAGAGCGGCATTCAGCTTTTGAAAAAACCCAAAGGAATTTTGCCAGGATTTCAGGGGAGCAGTAAAAAGGGGTCCGACCGGTTGCTGGGTAAAAGCCCTACCTGCTGTGATGCCGTGGAGAGCCTGCCGAGCTCCAGGGCGACTCAGACCACAGCCGAGGGTCTTCGCCAGCTCATGGGCGATATGGAAGGACTGATGTCGGAAATGCAAGCCTCCCACATGGTTGAGGACATTCCGTGCAATACTCCGGCCTCCCAGGGGACACGAGGGACAGCCTTTCCCAGGAAAGGGAGGAGGCAAAGTACTCCCCAAGACACCTCCAAGTCAGGCCACTGCTGCCGAGCCGTCTTCCCTGATCCTGGGCCAGCTGCCAAAGTGGACTTCCCCGAGCCCCTGGTCCAGGCGCACCAGCACGCCTACGCCTACCTGCACGCCAGCCTCTCCAAGTACGACGCGGTCCTGGGCCTCATCCATCAGGCCACCCGGACCCGGGAGCTACTGCAGCCAATGCTCGGCTTCCTGCTGCTCTGCTCCGAGGAGGTCACGCAGCTGCTGGGGGCGATCTCTAAGGACGGGGACGCGCTCCTCCAAGAGCTTAGGGGCGATCTGGCTTGGCCATCAAGGAAAGGAGACTCCCGGGAGCAGCCAGACCTCCTGCAACAGCTACTGCAGTACACAGTCAGCAGGCTGCAGGCGCTGCACGGCACGGTGGCCTCCCTGTGGGGCAGCTTCCTGGGGGGCTCCAGTGGCTACTTCTACTCCACCGCAAGCCACCTGGAAAGTAAGCTGAGCGCAGCGAGGGCGGTGGAGGAACACCTCCTGCGGGCGCTGGTGCAGCTGGAGAGGCTCGCGAGCGGCCACAGTGACCCGGGGCTGCAGGACCTACCCTTGTGCTCTGAGGACAGTGGTATCGGCGCTGACAATGAGTCCGTGCAGTCCATGGACAAGCTGGGGAGGCAAGCCAGCTGGGACTTCACGCCGGAGCCTGTGGGGTGGACGCCAGGGACGTCACCCCAGCTGGAGGCCAGTCTGTCAGGACAGGCCTGGCAGCAAAGTCCGTCCTGGATGGGTCCGGACAGAGCCCAGGGCTGCCCACTGTCCAGGCCTCCCCTGTCCAAGGTCCAGCCAACAGCACAGGGTGAAGGCAAGAGGCCGTGCCCCTCCAGCACGGGCCAAGAAACGACTCCCTCCGGGTCCTCGGTGGTGGGCAAGAGCATGTCTCGTGATTCCCTGGGAACTGCAGCCCCCACGAAAGCGCATCTTCCTAGAAGCTCCAGGTTGATGGCTACGCCGTCCCTCAGCGCAGGTGAGGACAGCAGCCCGGAGGAGGAGGACAAGGAGGTAAGCAGGGTGAGTCTGTGCGCGGGGCAGGAGAGAGCTCCATGCTCGAGGCCGCAGTCCTCGCCCGCTGACAGGGAACGCGCCTTCCAGCTGCGCTCCAGGAAGCTCAGGAGCCCCCAGGCCCACGAGATGATTCTGAAGATGAAAGAAGCTATCAGTGAGAGGATCAAGTTCATCCCTGTCCCCTCTGGACATCAAGACTGGGCTGAGGAAGAGGAAGGAAGGACAGCAGTCCCCCTGAGGCCTAGCACGGTCAGCGGCAGCAGGAGGGCCCCCGAGAGGCAGAGGAGGTCCCAGTCAGAGGGGTGTCTCAAGAGCCACGCGGAGGACCCCACCCTCCAGGAGCTGCGCAGGGTCCAGAGGGAGCTCAGTCAGCGGCTGGACGCGTTCTATGCCTCGGGGGCCGGACGGCAGGAGCAGAACAAGGAGCGGACTCTGCAGCTCAGAGCGGCCCCGCTGTGGCCCACCGGCAGCCGCAGGGTGAGCCCCGGCGGCACCATCAGGAAGCTCAAGGCGTCCCTCACCAAGGACTTCAGCCTCTTGCCGAGTCAGGACAAGGGCGTATGGCAGAGAGCCGAGCGGCCCAGGCAGGGACACGCTGAGAAGCGGACAGTCGCCCTCCCATCGGGCGAGGTCCTCGAGGCTTCCCGGGAGGAGGGCGGCATCGGCAGGGCCTGTCCCACCCGAACATCGGTCAGAAAACTCATTGAAACTTTCAGTCCCGCCGAGAGCGTGAGGACCCCCGGGGACCCTAGGAACTCAGGGACGAGCCCCTGCCTCAGAAAGTGGGGGGTCCCCATCATGCCTCCCAGATTTCCCATTTATAGGGGGCTTGCTCCCTTGTACCCCAAGCCCCAGATTTTTCCGGCAGCGGGCACAGGCTGGAGGCCCTTGGCGCCTGTCTCTCTTCCTTCGCCTACAACAGAAGGGGTCAGGGGTGAGGACACACACTGTGAACCAGAGGACGCAGACCGCCTCCCTCCGCCGCCTCTGGAGATCCTGATGGACAAGTCGTTCACCTCTCTGGAGCCCCCAGAAAGCAGTGGTCCAGCAGGCGGTGCCCCTGAGGGGACACCACCACCGCAGCCCGGTGGGGCTGGTCCTGCCGGGGGGACGTGGGCTTCCTCCAAGCTGAGAGCTTCCGTGAGCCCCATCAACCTGCTGCCCAGCAAATGCACTGCCACCCCCACCAAGCTACGTGGCACAGCGCTGGGGGGCACCAAGACCAGCAGCAACCCCCGAAAACTTGCCTTGGGCCCCTGCCTCTCCCTGGCAGCCAACGCCTCTTCCCTGGAGCAGGAAGGCAGGGCTCAGATCCGGGCACAAGCAGCAAAGGCCGCCAGTCCCTCCAAGCATGCCCGGAAGGCACTCGCCTGGCACCACACTAGCCTTACCTCTGGGCAAAGCAGGGCCTCGGAACCTAGCCTGGCCAGACCCACAAGAGGAAGCCATCCTGCCCAGGCCTCCCGGGTGAGCCGAGAGAGAAGCCCCCCAGTGGGCAGAAAGGCCTCTCCCACAAAGACACCCTGGGTGCCCCAGGCAGACAGGAGACAGTGTAGCCTACCCTCCGCCCAGGGACCTGCCCGGCCAGTTCTGCCCACTGTGATCCGCTCCCCCAGCCCACCATGTAGCCCTGGAGCTGTCAGCCCACCTGTGAGCCCCAAGGGGCTAAGTCCACCACTAGACAAGAAGGGACCCTGCTCACCCCAACACAAGTCTCCCAGCCTGCCTCCTGGGAGCCCTCCTGCCCAGTGTAGCTCCCCTTCCTCTGTGCCCTCCTTGCCCCCCACAGCGCCCACATCTCAGGGGCAGAGGGAGACAAGAGAGTCTGAAGACAGTCAGGCCCCCTCAGCCAAGGCATCTGCCATATTCTGCCCAGCCACACTGTCTCTGTTTGAAGCCAAATTACCAAATCACCCGCTGAGCCCACAGCCAGTGCCACCAGAGCCTGGGCCCCCTGACAGCCCCGTGGCAGCATGCTGGAGGAGCAGTTCAGGGTCACGGATGAGAGCAGACTCGCAGCGGAGGGTGGCTCTGTGTGCCCTCCACCCCTTGCCTTTCGTCAGAAGGACAGCCCCGCACCGCCAGCCAGGCGCCCAGCTTCAGCCGCCCAGCTCTGGCCTCCCCAGCACCTCTTGGGAACCCCAGCCCGGGCTAACCAGGTAAGGAGTATCCTTGAGCCACAGCCCTCGGAGTACGGGGAAGGGACAGGAGCACAGGCGTGGGCCTTGTGGGCTGTCTGGGGCCGAGAAGAGC
>PVIC010052300.1:0-12206 GCA_004025085.1 Thryonomys swinderianus | reverse complement strand
AGAAGAAGAAGAAGAAGAAGAAGAAGAAGAAGAAGAAGAAGAAGAAGAAGAAGAAGAAGAAGAAGAAGAAGAAGAAGAAGAAGAAGAAGAAGAAGAAGAAGAAGAAGAAGAAGAAGAAGAAGAAGAAGAAGAAGAAGAAGAAGAAGAAGAAGAAGAAGAAGAAGAAGAAGAAGAAGAAGAAGAAGAAGAAGAAGAAAAGGAGCTGATTTCTAAATGAGCTCTACTTCTTGGGCTTCCTGGAAAGCTGACTTCCTTTAGATTTTGCCAGTAGGGGGCAGTAGAGAGAAACAGGCAGAGGGAAAGAGGGACGTGTGTTTCTGGATCCGGCAGTAGGACAGTTCCTGGCACCGGCCACGATGCCATCTCGGGTGGAAGGACTCATCGAGGCCTCGCAGCCACAGGAGAATCTGGCCCTTGTCCAGCCCCGGACGGTCGGGGCGGACAGAGCTGTGGGTTCTGAAGCGCCAGCTCCGGCAGTCACAGGAGCCCCCCGGGCCAACCCCTCACCCCTCACCCCTAGGTCCCCAGACTCACCTCCGCTGTCTCCGTTTTTGTTATTCTGGCCTCACACACCCTCCCCCGCCTTCTGCAGGGCAACTCACTTTATTAGTCAACCTGCTCCCTATTTCAGTAACTGAAAATGCCTTTGCAATTGGGGACCAGATCCTGAAACTACAAATGCCATATTCCTTTCCATTTTATTTTACAGTCATGAATTTCTCAAGGTGGTGCCTTTTCTTTTCATTCCCACTTTGATGTTTTTCAAGAGGTTCTTAATTTAAAAATTAATAAATCCATCTTTCCTCCCTTCCACTGTACTTGCCTTTTTCGTGCTTTAACAACCTGCCCTTACTACAAGCCACGAAAATGATTGTATTTTTACCATCTAAGAGCTGAAGGAAATCCCACCTTCAGGAAATCGCCAGGAACTGAGTCTGAATCGCATGAGGCAGCCTCTCATTCCCCTCCCCTTGCCTCCGTGGGAAGGGGCGATTTTTCTAGTATCATTTATTTAAAAATTGGATTCCATCTTGACACGGCTCCTTGCCATTCCAGATCTAACACTCTCCTGAGAAACAGGAGTATTTTACAAATACTCCTGTGACACCTTCTTCCTGCCCCTAGGAGCCTCAGTGCAGAGAGCGTGCCGGCTCTCCCCCCCATGCCATGTGTTGAGCAGTCCTGCAAGAGCTGGCGTGTTCTCTCCTCTCTCTGAGCTTTGAATACTTTCAAGAGCAGAGAAACACCAGTGATCCTCGTATTTTATAGGCTTAGAGCCAGTTTTAGGAGGAAAGAGATGACAATCCAGACTTGTTTAAGTTTTAATTAACCTCGGTCAGAATATCAAATAAAACCATTTAATATTTCCAAAGAAAAACTGACTGCATGTTCATAATTTCACAAATTGTGTTTTATGGCGTTACTTAGAAAAGTTAATACCTTTTTCCAAAAATAATCAGAATATCAACTTTCAATTTCCTGTAGTGAGATTTGAAAAGTAATTGTACAATGCATTGTCTACCAGTTGTTTCCAAGGGACACTTTCATTATGTGACCTTCTTTACAAAGGAAACTGGAAGCTGATAAGATTTATTGACATGGTACCTGTCACCCTCCTTTCAGCTTCCCTTATCCACATATTGCTTTTATAGTTTTTTTTTTCTCACCAATTCAAGGGATAAATAGAATATGGTAAAAATGTCATGACCCTGTAGGATAGGAATAAATATACACTGTACTGTAAAATCCTTGGTTCCTCTAACAATAAAAACAAGCAAACAAACAACAAAACACCTATTCTCTGATTTTTTTTTTTTTGAGACAGGGTCTCGCTTTGTAGTTCAGGCTGGCCCTGAGCTCACTATGTAGCCCAGGCAAGCCTCGAACTCAGCAATCCTCCTGTCTCTGCCTCCCGAGTGCTGGGATGACAGGCGTGAGCCACCACGCCCGGCACTGTGGTATGTGGTATTGATGGCTGGTGGGCGTGAGTCACCACGCCCAGTATTGTATGTGGTCACCGAGGATCGAACTCAGGACCTTGCGCTTGTGAGGCAGGCACTGGAACCACTGAGCTAACCCTCCGGCCTCTTCTCTGAATTTTTTTACATATCTTTCATATTTGATATTTAGTTTCTTAATGATTTATCTCCTTTGCTATACTCAGTTCTGAATTTCAGTTAATTCTTTAAGTCAATGCAATCGTTAGCTTTAAATTATCGGGGATGCTAATCAACATGGTTTTTGCGGTTCTGAGAATTTTCCCTAGGAGGCCGAGAGCCAAACAGGTACTAACTTTTCACAACTATACCAATACATCACCATAATATCTGTTGTCTTTCCTTTTTGTGGCCTTATTTTCTGAAAATTATTGTAATAGCTTATTTGAATGTGTGATATTTGATCTGACATAATAAAAATTCATTCTGTATATTTGGGCAAATGAGGTCTACAAATGACCAGCCTCTTACATTCATTTAATAAATCCAATGTAAATTTATCACAATTGTATCAAGCATCTGGATAGGTAAAGTATTATGATTGTTTTCATGGCTATGTAATGCTTTATAATAGTTGTTCTATAATATACTTTTTAAATTTGTGAAATGTGTCAAGTTCATTAACAAACATTTCTTCAAATTGAAAAATTATTAATTGGGCTTTATTCAATCAAGTGGTCACAGTGGAGAGATAAATTATATTTAGGAATGTTTTACCTAAATGAATTAATATAATGTATGCATGTAACAACCTCCCCGTGCCTGTGGACAGAAAGAGTAATGTTCCCAACGCAGCAGGCAGTGAAAGTGAGACAGTAGCATTTATGCTATCTGGAACTTTGTTTTAATTCTTTGGTTTTATCTTGGCATTTTACTGCACTGCAGCAGAACTGTTTGTCCACTTATCTAAATTTTCAACAACCTATTGACTTTACTTAGACTTCAAATTGTTTTGAAAGCTCATCCATTTTGCTTACTATTGTTCCTGCACTTGGAAGACAATAGGTATTGAAAAAAATACACTTAGTGAAGAGGAAATAAAGATTGCTAACATGACCTGTTCTAGAGGAGCTAACGGTGAAGACAGAAAAAGTAATCTGAAAAATGAAATGATAGAAATGAGAAGGAAAACTTCACGGGCTTGTTTAAGGGATTGGGGGCGAATTGCCAGACAGAGTGCAGGCGCTTCATACGTGACAAGTGTAGGAACTCTGAAGGCAGGGAATTAGTAGAGCATACATCATGAGGCAGAAATAATATGCTGTGTTTAAAAATAACAACAAAACATGGGCAATGCTCATTCAGAGTGGTTAAAAAAACGTAAAGACTAGACCTGAAACTACTAGGCTCCTACACACATCAGAGTGGAAAAGTCTTGGCACTGGTCACAGCAATGATTTTTTAATATGACACCAAAACACAGGCAACTAAAATTAAAACAAATAAAAGTAGGACTATACCAAACCAAAAGACCCTGGACATCTAAAAAACTCAATGCAATTTTAAAAAACCATATAGGATGGGAAAGACATTTGCAAATTATGTATTTGAAGAGAGTAATACACAACATATGCAAGAAACACAACTCAGTAGAGTAAAACACAAAACTCCAAATCCTATTATGGATGGGCGACTGCACAAATACACATTTTTCTAAAAAAAAAAAAAACACACACACACGAACTAGGCAATAAGTGCATGAACAGAAACACAATATCACTAATCATCAGGGAAATGCAAGTCAAAACCACAAAGAGAACTCATCTCGCACTTGCTAGGATGCCTTTTACCAGAAGGACAGTCAGAAAGTGTCGGCTGTGATGTAAACAGGTCCTTATACACTGCTGGCTGCAGTGTGAGTTAATACAGCCATTCTGGAAGAGAGTACGGAAATTTCTCATACAATGAAAGACAGACCTGCCACACGAATCCAGCAATCCTATTTCACCTATATGTTTGTACAAGGAAAATAAAATCACATTATCAAAAAGAGACATCTGGACTCCAATATTAAGTGCTGTATGAATCATAATACTTAAGACCTGGCATCCATCAACAGGTGAAGAAAGCACAATGTATATGTGAACATATATACTGTACATGAGGAAACATGGCAAGCTTTAAAAAGGAAGGAAATCTCACATGCAGGCACATACACCAAAACTATGTGAGGTATGCTACCTATTTGAAGGTAATAAGTTCCCAGTATGAGCATACATTCAAACAAATTGCTGTATAGGTTGAAAATATGTATTTTTGTCAATTATACCTGAATAAAGCTAAAAATAGAACATTTAAAAGACAGAATGCCTGAGAAAATTCATTTTTCTGAAAGGATTACAATACAAGGCAACTTCTATTTAATTTATATAAATAATCTTTGTCCAAGGTAATCATGATCCATATATCTATAAAATAAAGCAGCATTTCTGTCCATATCTGGGGTCATTTTAATATTATAGAACAATACTTATGAAATACATTATAAAGTAAAAATTTTAACTTAAACTTCTAGATTTTTTAAAATATCCTGAATGAAATATCTGAAAAAAAGAGAAACAGAGACAGAGACAGAGGCAGAGAGACAGAGGGACAGAGAGAGAGAGAGGGAGACAGAGAGACAGAGACAGACAGAGAAAGTTCATCTGTCACCCCAGAAAACTGCTAGACCTTGTATCATGAGTGTGCATTCCTCATGCACAACTTTCATTTTCACAAAATACAGTGACCAAGAGCAGTCACCATGTTTCGCCCTTCAGGAAAGCCTGCTTTGTCAGACTGAATGTACCAAGACTTTAAGAGATATCACCATGTGATTACTGGAAAAGAGCGGCTTAAAATAACATAGGACCATCCTAACCTTAATCTGCTGCACAGAGATTGAAGTATTTCAGTGCTGTGCCCCCTCTGTCAATGCTAAGAAAACCCTACTAGGTGCACTAACAGATTGGTGGGAAAAGATCCTGACAGATGAAGATGGTGGTGAGAGGAAGAACAGAACAACTCTGAGGTAAGGCTGGAAGACTGAACATGGCCTGAGATCAGATGTTGGCAAAGCGCACACATGTACACACTCTAACACATACAAGCGAGGAGAATGTGGTATCTTACTGACTACTCAGTTTTCTCCAGCATTTTCCTAGCCCGAACTGACCACCAATTCAAATTCCTGTCAGCTGAACATTTGCAGATATTATCAGTGCAAGTATTGGACCCTCACATGACTAAATTTTAGTGCAGTGGGCGAAAGTCTATGCTTATTATTGCCTATGTGGTCACAAACATGTCTGGAGCCTTGTTTGCTTATTAGGAAGGTGATTGTTATTTTATGGCAAACCATTATTTACATGCGTAATTCCTTTAATCCAGAGTTCTCTATTACACAGGAATAAGTAGGATACTAGAACCAAAACTTTACCTTAAACCCATAAAAAATATTCAGCAGAAAATGTTAAAATATCAAAAGGTCCAGTTATATACTACATACATAGCATGTTTAAAGGTTGATAGTCTTTGCTTGTTTACTACTTCAAATTTGTTCTAAGTTTTTATTCAGATTTAAAGAAAAGTGAAAGCGCTAAATTTTACTATTAATTCCTAGCAAATGAGGCATTACCATACATAGAAATCCTTCTTGTACTCTGATGTAGCATGCGACGGTAGATTCCAAATCTCTGCGTATTGACAAACCGTATACATTTCAGCCTTCATTTAATGATCAGGGAAAGAGGGATATAGTGTATAAGAAGAAGAAAGGAATAATTCTAAGATTTAGGACAGAGGAAGAATGTATGATTCCAATAAATTTCTGAATAAATGTTAATCCCTTTGGACAGCTTAAAGAATGTTACTCAGGGAGATTTCATAGTAAAACAGAGTTTCATCTACTTGAACAGAGATACTTTCTACCTTCTGTTGCCTCTACTATGAGAATGAAAGAAACTCTCTGCAATCAGACTGTCTGTTCACTCTCCCAAAGCTCCACACGCCCTGAAGACATTCCCAGTCACCGAACATCCCAGAAGGACGCCAGGAAGGAATTCCGAACACAGCAACGGGCTCCACGCCCTTCACACAACACAGAGCCCCCAGGAGACGGACGTCGGGGCACGGAGAGAAACGGCTGCCTCTGCGATGTCCGTGGTCACAGACACAAGATAAGCAAGAGGGACTCACATCACGCTGGGCAGTCACAAGAGTCCCACAGGTCTAGGGGACATTAGGTTTAGACAAAGCCAGTTGTTGCTTGTTCTCGTACCTCAAGCCTAAGAAGTCGAGCTGGTCCTTGAACGACAGGACTGACACTGAGTTTAGGTCAAAATCGATTGTGAACAACAGGCCACAGTTGTTAAGTCTGAGGACATCTGGACTTTTGGGGATGGCATTATCTATGTCTTTGCAAAAAGTAGTTGCAGGAGGCTGAGGAGGGAGATTTAAATGTTGTCCAACTGGAGAAACAAATCCCAGATTATAAGACTAATGTGTGACGCTTCAGCAATCCGATAAAACACCTCTACGAAAAAAGAATACATGCTGTCTGTTAATTTATATCAAAGTATAATTGCACACAGCTCACGTATACACATCACAGATCCTCCTCTCTCACACTGAAAAGGATTCACTTCTTAAACTTTTCCCATTTTGCTGACCACGAAAAGAGTTTATGGGGCTGGGATTTAGCTCAAGTGGTACCACGCCAACCTGGGATGCACAAGGGGCCGAGTTCGATCCCCGGTAGCACAAAACAAAACAAAACTAAATGAGTTTAAAATGACTTCCTAGAAATAGTGTTGAATAAATTTCAAGGTAAGCAACTTCAGAGAAATATAAGGTGGACTAGAAAATGAAATGATCAATCAATAAAAAAGAAATCATCCATAAAGATAAAATCTATTTTTAAAACATGGGAAATATGTTTCACATTATCACAAGATCAGGCAACATGAACAGTGACCTTTAGATTGCCACATCAGCGGTCACCTTCACTTAAAAAATTAAAAAAATTAAAAAATTTAAAAATAATTTTCTTGACCATTATTTGCCTTTATAAACGACCACCAACTTAGTTGAAGTTCTTTGAAAACCGAATAATAATTCCTTTAAGAAGTATAAGCTAAGTAGGAACTACTCAACATTAATTAAATTTATTGTAGCTAAGGAAAGTTGGAAAATATTAATATTTATCATTAAATAACATGAAACTTTCAAAGAAACACTAAAATGTTTCTTCTAAAAATCAAATCATCTGTTCTATATAATCTTATGTTTCATGAGAAACAAATGACTTATTTTCAGTGAAGGTTTAAAGTAGAAAAACAGTTAGAAGACATCAGTACTTTTGCTTATTATCTAAAAATTAACCGAGTGGGTTCTCTTTGGTAATTAAGCAACTACTGTGCTCTCTGAAGTGAGCCTTATAAACCACGACCTGCTCATGCCCTCGGTCTCTACAGCGAGTGAGTGTTGACCCACGCCTGCCGTGCCCATCTGCCACCAAACAGAAATGGCCCCTTTGGGTGATCACTGTCCACGCCCAGCGTGGTTTGCCCTCCACAGCTTCACAGGAGGGGCACCAGAGCCGTGACTTCTCTTCTTTGTGGCTTCAGTCTTCCCCGCGGCTCCTCTCCTCACACCTTTCTTCTGTTCCTTTCTCCGGGTTCTCTCTCCCTGGGGACCCAGGTGCCACTGCTAAAATCCCTCAGGAGAGGCATCATTTGCTTGCTGCCTACTCCCGCTCCTGGGACGACGGAGGATCTCCTTGATGATTCTGGCTAGAGAATGCCTTTCGGAAGGAGAAGAACAGACCTCTGACCTTTGGCATGATCACACTGACGAGGTTCCTCTCACATCACTAAGTGATCCAGGAACGCAGGGGCCAGGAAAGAGTTGCGCTCCCTGGCAGGCCTGTTGGCTTCTAAAACCTGCTGTGTACTGCCGGCCACCCCAGATCCCATTTCTCCCTTTGCCTGTAAACCACACGGGAAGCTAAAATGCATTTTCACATTGCATTTTGCCTAAAGGCTATCAGTAAAATTTAATTTTCTTATTGCATTGATTTTTCCATTATAAGTTGTAACCGTCTAATGATATCTCATAAGAATTTTTAGTATTGGAGAAAAGGATGTGAGTGATAACTGCTTAGAATCTACTGTGACTTAGAAAGAAATTTTCCAGCTCTCTAATGGCTGGTTGTTTAAAATATGCTACAGCTCTCTGACATGGCTCAGGCGATGCTTTCAATTCACATATTGCAAAAGTTCATTCATAACCCTCCCACCCTTAAAGCAGAATATCAGAGTTTAAAAATCAAGAGTTGATCCTAGACAGGAAACTCATACGTAGACAGGGGGTTATTATTAAAAATGAATATGCCATGTTGAAATAAAATGATAGAAAGATAAAAGCTGTTCATCTCTTAATCGTGACTACATTTAATAATAGTCATTATCTTATTTCCCTGCTATAGCACATGCAGGTATCATGTACTCATTGCAACTTCGGGCAAGACATGGTTCAGACAGACGATGCAGCCCATTTCCTTACAAAAAGGCAAACTGAGTCTTCCTTTTCTTCTGTGTGGCTGTCTCACCACTGAAGCCTCAGCAAAACTTAAAATAACCATGTTGAGAAAACATATAAAAAATAGAACCAGTGTCACAGAAAAATCAACAGAGGATTCGACACGCCATATGTTCAACAGCTCCGAGGGAATATTTTAATTATTACTTCACTCTGTCACAAACACTACAGGTGGTGATAAATATGAAATGGAGATTTGTGAAGAAAAATTTAACCGTGTGCAACACATCATGTTAACAAGGGAAGATGTCACCAAACGGAAAATGTCTTAATTGTGAACACTAGAGCCTGATCTCATGTGAGCATGTCTCTCACACTTATTTTCATACAATTTTATTTCTACACCTTTAATATTTAAAGGGCTTGAAACAGAAATGGTGAACATCTGTTTCAAAGAAATAAATTTTTCTTAAAATGTCATCAAAATAATTTAAAGAGCCAGTATATGTCCTATATTTTAAAATTCTAATTTTTGAACCACTGTGCCCACTGAGGAGACTTTTCTTGAATAAAAGAAAGATGATCCTATTTCTTTTAGTCCTTAATGAAAACATCCTTTTCTAAATGAGTTTCCCACCTCCCGATTGTCAAAGGAATCTCCAAAATGTTTTGTTCAGTTTGGCAAAATAATGCATATAGCATTTAGACAATGTAATCAAACAAAATTCATGATGATCAACTAATAACGATCTCTTTTACCAGGAATCTGGTGAATTATCAGTGTATTTGTTTTCTACTGTTATTGTAATGAACTGTTATAAACTGTGGCATAAACCTAGTAAACTTATACACATAACATACCTGTATTATCACTAACATACTTCAGAAAGTCCTCCTAAGCTTTACAAAGATCTACACAGCTTTATCAAATTAATTTATCTTTATAGCACAGGGATGAGAATGATTTGAACTTAAAAACTCCACTTCATTTGAATTCAGCATCTCCATAAACATTTCTTCAGCACCTCCTGAAGCCTCTAATCTAAACGGAATTACATCCTGAAATGACAGTGCTCTGTGTTTACAAAATATCATAATTCATAATCTATATCAGAACATATATATTTTTAATTGCATTTTATTTCCTTTTTTTCTTTCTTGATAGCAGGAATCAAACTGGGGACCTTGCACAAAACAAGGGTGGAGCCCCTGAACTAAATCCCCAGCTCCTTTATACATTTTGAATAGGATTAATTTTAGGCATCTTTGTTTCATTTTACTTAATACATTTTTACAAGCTTTTCATTTGGGTTACAAGAAATACAGACTCCCACAGTAGGAACAAAAGTCTATGTAAATACACTGTTTCAAAAACAGAAAGCCCAGAAAGAATTGTCAGTTACCCGGCTCTCATTCTGCGCTACACTCCCCAGGAGCCACAAAGAAAGAACACTGATCAGGACCCAGGAACTCAGAGCCCAGTTCTTTCCCCTGTGGAAGCAAATAATTAATTGAAATTACTCAATGCCCAAATCTATTGTGTGAATCAGTAGCCAACAACACTGTCATTTTATTTACATTAGTTATTATTCAGTTTTAAAGTAAATAGAAACAATCACATATCCTATCAAAGTCAGTAGCTCACTGAATTCCATCCAAGCCTTCAAAGACGCGACATTGGGTTCAACATAAGCTTTTCAGCATATCTTAACTAGTAGGTGAAATAATTTTAATATGGCCATGCTGTTTTTGAAATAACATCACATTCTCTCTGTGGTAATAAGATTTCATTTCAATCAATAGTGTGTAAAACTGTGAGAATATATTTACCCTTTAAGGTACAAGCTCATGGAACTATATGCTGTGAAATCGATATTTGATTAAATCATTTTCTAATTCTCTGAAATTTTCTTCCCTGCTTTACTTTATTCTTATATATTTTGTGCTTTTAGGGCACAGAACTTTCGCTACAATAAGTCATTCTAATTATTTTCTGATTAGGTGGCATTGAATTAAAAAGCTATCATCACCTTGCAATGTAAAGTGAAAGAGGAGTATAGAGATAATAGTTCTACTGGTAGCATTGATAAAAAATGAAATCCACTGAAAAGTTCGGAATTAGAATACTCGTAGAGGAAGGTTGCAGGCCTCAGGAGCTAGGGCAGTTTCCACCGCGTCCTATGGGCAGGACATCCTGCCTCTTATCCAGAAGTCCCTGGTCCTTAAATAAATTTTCCTTAGGTCATATAATTTATCTGCTACCTGTAAAGTATCACTAAGCACATACTGAGTCGAATGTAATCCTGATATGCTTGTCCAATGTGAACAAAGGGCCGATACTGTAAATGCAATTAATCTCTACCTGAGAAACACTATTCTCACAGAATACTGAGCCACATTGCAGGAGCTGGAGTGCAGACCTGAGACCAGGCCTGAGACCACAGACGCCATCTTGACAGATACTTCCCAGATTTCTATTTCTTCGTTACTCGGTCACTGCTGGGACAAAACACTTGACACACACAAGCTGAAAGAGGGAAACTTTAGCTCACAGTCTGAACAGGTTTCATTCTACAGTTCGCTGGCGCCAAGGCAGGCAGGGAGGGCAGCCTGGCGGAGGAGAGGGGAACCAGCCCCTGACATGGCAGGGAGGAGCCATCTTTCCCTTTTTATTCTATCTGGGCTACAACCGATCAGCCAGGGCCACCCACACCCAGGATCATCTCTATCCTCAGGAGAACCGTCATCCACAGCCGGAAACAGATAGCACCAGTCCGCACCGCACACCCATGTGCAGTCACCTTCAGAAGCTCACGTACAAAGGCACGAGTCTTAGGGAGACATTTAGATATGTCCCACCATGCATAACTTTATGCCTGATGTTTGCTGTCTCTCTGCGCCAATTTTCTCTTTTCTAAAGTGAAGATAGACATTATCCTCACTCCACAGGAATATGACGAAGATCAAGAATTAACAGATAAAGTATCTAGAGAACAAACTGGTGCATACTGAACACTGAAGAAATATTGGTTCACAAATGAAAAGCAATATTAAATTTCAGAGTAATCATCAATCTTAAAATTAACCAATAGATTTTCATTTTCACCCAAATTCTGGAGAAAGAAATACCTGAGATCTTTTGAAAAGGCAGTCTTATAACCATTGCACTCCTAAAAGAAGATGGGCACGTTTGGAGACTCCTTGTCTGTTTACTCATAGTCTGCACAATACTAATTGAAATCTCTCAACACTACGATGAATGTCATAATGGAGGGGAGCTTTAAACAGCAAGCAGGTATCAAAGAATTTCTGTGGTAATATCCAAGAGTGACCAAGCAGATATAGTCATAATATTAGGTCATTTAAACTTACAATGCAACTCCCCATGATGAGAAGCAGGAATCAAGTTAATGCCAGTGAGCTTAGCGGGGTTTGTGTCTGTCGTGCACAGTTACTTACCCCATGCTGGAGATGGAAACTCGCGTGCTGTGTTAATTAGGTAAATCACCATTTTTATATCACCATCCCTCAGTTTAGTCTCAGCAGTTTCCATCATTTCTGAGAGATATCAGCATATTAAACAGAAGTTAAATGATGCTTTTGCAATTAGTAAAAATATATAAGCTCACTGTAAGCAGCTGCTATAAAATATAAGTTTTATATTAATATTTAGCACAAGATATTTACTGT